>JAUTBQ010098420.1:0-16064 GCA_032361185.1 Lepetodrilus ovalis | reverse complement strand
ATGCAAGTCATGATATTAGTGAAAGAATCTAGAAAGTGACTTTAAACCCCAAAAAAAAAAAAAAAAAAAAAAAAACACAACTCTAAGTTCTCAAAGAGTACCTAAAATAATATACAACTTTATTTATACATTCAAAAAGGCTACTGGCCCTTAATTAGTATTGTTGGGACTATTATACAATAAGTGCACAATTACTTTTATGATCTAATATAACAATAATAGTAGTATTAACTATAATAATGTGGCAGAGAATTATTAATACAATGTACGATAAAGTATTATACAAGATAGTAATTACACAAGACACTAGTGTTGTGTAAATTATAAGATAAGATAATAATATTTAAGGCAGTATAGAATGTTAGTACAACTATACATGTATGAAACGTATTGTGTAATATTCTTTATGAAATCGGTTGTAGTAACTTATTACAATTTTTACAATTTTAGTAATAAGGAAATGGGTAGTAGATCAAATGTATTACAAATTTATTCATAATGAAATAGATAGAAAAACAAGTACCGTATAAAATGTTGTGCCATAGACAACTGGTATTACAAATAATATTTTGAAAACTATTGTACAAAGTAGTAATTCTATCTAGTAATTAGTTATTACAGAAGTGAGAATGCTACAGTAAATTACTGTATTATTCACCTTACAACAGTTGTTCAACATTTGACTCCGGTAGCCCATTGAAATCCTACCAGACTGATATTGTTTAATTCCTATATTAATATATTGACCCGTCTGCTCCAGGCAGGTGATATCAGGGCTATATATCCACCAGTTGTATGAGGAAGTATTTCACATGCCACAGCTGGCTTCTGATATAAACTGTCAGTGCAAAGCATGACTGAAAACTGGAGGTCACATGGTCTATGTTAGTGACACCAGAGTGGCCAACCGACCGACCGACCTGGCGACCGACAAACCCACAGCCCGACCTGCGTGTACTATTGCTTCAGGGATTACGTACACGTACAGCGACTCTCAGGACTTGCAGTAACCTGCCGCGTGCATATGCATGTGCAGCAGCATGCACCGAGCTGTCGGCCGGTTTGCAGCCGCTGCACATTGGATAGGTGGGGGGAGGCGGTTGCACCGCGGCGGAATGGCGGAGTGTCCGCAGGTTACGTACGTGGAGGCCGGTCTGACCATGTATGGAGACCAGTCGGTGGCGTGGATGACACAAGATCTGTACCGGGGCGGTCCGTTGGTCCTGCTGTCCGGGTTGTCTCATAACTCACAGCTGCACACTTGCAGGAGGCTCCACACCGGTGCGCCGTGCATGCATCAGTGTGTACACACATCTGTACTGTAAATAGCAGTGTAGTATAATGGGCCAGAACAGTACATGGCTGTAATGTAAATAGCTTGAAAGGGGTGGCATTGTAATAGGTGGACCATTGGTTTGTAGAGTTGGATACTGCCTGTTTCAATAAAGATTTCAAAGAATGTTTTATGGGAGAGATCAGAACATGTGAATACTTACTTGTTTTGCATTTTTCTCAGACATGCTGTATTTCATAGATTTGATATATCCATTGACGGAAAAAGAAGGTAATTTCTGATATTACCTGTTAATTTTGTGAAATTTATGGTTAGAATAATGAAATACAAACACAATTATCACAAACAAATCAGTTTATCACAATGACTTGCACTTTTATTTAAAATTTAATACTATTACTGAAATTGCAATAATTTAAAAGAAATATGTCCTGTTTACAAGTAGTATCTTAGAAAATGCTGTTATGATGATATGTTTTCGGTCCACCATGGAGATGCTTTGTCCACAAGCTTATCTAGAAACAAATACAATGTGTCTATGCCCATTCCCAATCATCCATAAATAAATACTGATGGTCACTAACTGATTACTATATGTTTGAAGGAACACCTTAGACAGCTAGACAGATTTCAGAAGATTTCCAAGCAGTTGACGCTGTTCTCGAAATTACAATCCTGAAGGGAGTTATGTATGCCTCATGACTGTTTAACTAGAAATCAATCAAATTTCTGATATATTGGTGCATCAGAAGATTGTGAAGAAGAATCAGTTGTATTTATGACGGATAGATAATTGTTGCTTATAATGTAAGAAGGGGTTGGATTTGACATGCAGCTTTTGCTGAATTATTCAAGTCCGGATAGGGTAAAGTGGGAGTGGGTAGTATGGATAGAGTAAAGTGGGAGTGGGTAGTTTGTAGTAGTATGTGGGTGGGTAGTTCATCAAAATTCAGAATGTTGTGACTAAGAATAAGGAGTTGAAGCATTTCACAAGGCAGGTGTACACAGTAGGGGGCATTACTGTGTGCGTGTGGACGATTGGGGGCAAACTATCTGCACATTGCAGTAAGCAGTTATCTCCCTTGGTTATCTGGCTCTGCACCAGCCATGGCTCATGGGCTTTATTGTAATGACTTATACAGACGCAATGAGCAGAGTTCCACTAGATATTGCTTTTAAACAGCAAAACCAGAACCACGGATACTTGTTTTACCTACAAAAAGCTGTCGTACACAAAGTATAAGTTTTTCTTTCCTTTATATTATCGATATATTAATAGTATGATACTTTCAGTGAATGATGCAGCCATTTCAGAACAGGTTTTAGATTGAAAGCTTTGTATCATGACTGATGACATGATTACCAAGACGGACAAATTACGTCTTTATGGTCTGTCTTTATGTAGATGATCATGAGGAAATGCCGTATTGAAGTAACCTAGAGCATTTATATGTACTCTCATAGTGTGTTCTAAGTATCTGGCCTGAATAATTGGGTCTTCAATATTGAGTTGGGTCGACCACTTCTGAAATGGGCTCAGCTTCCTGCGGTATCTTCTGTGTATGTGATCTATTAGCCGGCCGGGCCGCTGTTGTTGGTGTTGGGGTCTTGGGAAGAGTCCGTCTCAGAACGGGGCTGTGTTCGCCATCAAGCGCCGGCTGTGTTGTTACTTACGTCTTCCCAGACCACACACCACCCACGTGCTGCAGATGGACCCTCCGCGGGATCATCACATCATAGAAAGCTCTTTAAGTCTGCACACTGTACTATTAATCTTCAGAACCATGTCTAGAGTCTGCTATCAGAGTCTGAAATCTGATATACGAGTCTACAGACAGTGCTGTTAGTCTACATACTGTGCTGTTAGTCTACAGACTGTGCTGTCAGTCTACAGACTGTACTGTTAGTCTACAGACTGTGCTGTCAGTCTACAGACTGTACTGTTAGTCTACAGACTGTACTGTTAGTCTACATACTGTACTGTGTGTCTACAGACTGTACTGTTAGTCTACAGACTGTACTGTGTGCCTACAGACTGTTCTGTTAGTCTACAGACTACTGTTAGTCTACAGACTGCTGTTTTTAAAGTCTGCAATCTGATCTGATTAAGTCTACGAACTGTACTGTTAGTCGGTCTACAGACTGTTCTGTTCGTCTACAGACTTCTCTCAGTCTACACTGCTTTCTATGAGTATGGGCGGCTCTACAGGTCTACAGATTGCTCTCTATAGTCTCCTGCGAGTCTACAGTTTGAACTAATAACCTACTAATTATACAGTTTGCTTCACAAGTGACCACTTGTCGAATGACTGTGTTTTTTTACCAATTGGAAGATCATGTTCTTTCATATTTAGTTGTACATGTACACACATCTCCAGACAGACCCAGTGATCAGTTCCACTGTAGACAGACAAACGGCTTGTCAGCAGTGCCCCCCAACCCATTCCGGCCTCCCCCACCCCCTACACAACTGCCCTAGTTTGGCTGGAGGGCTGGAGGTATTTATAACCTCTGGGGTGTAAAAACACAAGTATGGTTCCTTCCCTGGCCTGTACTGCTAGTCTGCTAGTCTGCCAGAGAGTAGGAAACCAGGCCGGGCGAAACAGCTAGCCAGTAGCACGTGGTGTTGACGAGCTCTATGTCAGACGGTGCAAGGAGCTCTATCAGTCCTCTCTGCCGTGTCATACAAAATGAGCCAGTGGCCGAAAAAATGCTGCTTTGGCTCCAGTTCAAAATGCCGTAGGAATTTCTTCCTGATGATGATAAAGTATCGGTACTGGGGAGTAGTAGTTTCCTTTGTAGCCGAGCTCCTCATAAGTCCGTGCAAGGGTCATGATCATGCTTGCTGACCAGTGACTATTTCTGATAATTCACAACTCTTAAGTCACAAGAACATACGTGGGCGATGGGTCTTGATTTAGGGAAGTTGGCGAGAAAACACTATCAAGATTCCTCACATTGCATGTCTTGATTGGCGCGTAAAGGTAGGGGGTGAGTTGTCTCCCTTGATCCGCTGGTAGCTAGACTATCACCTGGCCGGGCGCCATTTCTTGTGTTTGGCGAGACAGAAAAAAAACCTCTGGCCTGATGGGAAACTTGAGAGCGAAGCTTTCAATCTGTCCATTCCATCTCTGGATACGAAACACACCGGTTGCCACGGTTGCCACTATGCAGGCCAAATGCAAACTAGCCCATGTGCTTTTCCAGCGTATGAAGTAGCTCTACGTGCTTTCCATTGCTTCGACCCCATGGTGCTAGGTGCAAGACACATGCGCTCCCAAGTCAATAACGGTGCACACAAATATATTTCGAAGGCAGGCACGCCTATGCGCAGATGTTTGCCGCAACCTATCATTTTCTGTTAATTATTTCTGTTAAGACGAGAAACACTGCAACGGAAATGCAATAAGTAGTGCTCTGCAATATAGTAGGGAAGTGTTGTGAAAGTGTTGGACCCTGAATTTTGCAGCATCTTCTGCTTAATAGTTGGATATAGTTACAGGAATCAAATTTTATTGAATAGGGAATACATTTTAAATCATGTACAGTGTACTCTTGTCAATATTGGCATCTCTATACCCAGCAATCTGCGTCGACCTGCACAATTTCAAAGTCCCAGCCAACGACAGTGCACTCTTGATAAACTTAGTAATCCGGCACTCTCTCAAATCCGGAATATTATCTTGGTCCCAATGAGTGCTGATTTAGACAGAGTACACTGTATTTTCACTTTCGGAAAGGAACCTTTAACGTTGACTTCTTTAGCTTTAACTTTTTTTGATTACTTTATGATCAGGGCAAATATATGTATGTTCTTCTAGCACAAATATACAAACTGCTATGGCTAAGAACGATCGAAATAGCAGCTCAATTTTGAATAAGCTGCATGGAATATGATTGATTCATTACAATTGGACAGCTTATAATGGTTACATACCATTAGTATCAGTGACATGAATTGCTGTAATGTAGGTGGAATTAACCCTTTCCATGCTGGAGGCAACTGGAGATGCCCTAAAGAGCTCTGTCTATGTCTAATTCAGCAGGGAGAGGGTTAACTTAAACAGCACGCAATACAGATCTGTTCATCATTTTATTTTGCTCAACATTTAAATGTTGTGACAATATGTTGTAGAAAATACATTGCTGGACATTGGTGCATGACCATTTCTGCTAAGTGTTCACATTATGCATGTTAAGTACATTTTGTTCTGAAATTTGTGTGTATATTTAAGTCCATTACTCAACTGGTCAGTGTTGGTCGTTGTCCATTATTTGAATGATCAGTGCTGAGCTAAGTACAATGTTCATCAGGCAAGAGAAATACTGTCTTCCTTTCATTTAAGAAGCTGAAAATTCGCACTGAACTTTATCCAGTTCTTCCAAAATTGATCAATGTGACCACAATAATATTACTTGAATTGCACTGGAACTAATCAAAGCGACCACAATAATACAGCTTGAAGTATAATGGAATTAGATCAACACTGACCAATTCTCCAGTTCATTGGGTGACAGCTTTTCTAATTGTGTTGGTTATTTGGTGTCTTTTCAGAACCCTCCAAGTTTGTGTGTGATAACTGTAAGAGTACGTTCAACTCTGCGTGGACACTCCTACAGCACGCCCAGAAGGAACATGGGATGAAGATCTACACCACACCTCCTCCTCCTGCGCCGCCTCCTCAGCTTCACATCTCCACGCCGTCTCCACGGCCCAGCACAGAGCATCGAACCCCGCCCTCCGTCGGGAGCGGGCCCGAATCCCCCTTCCAGCACCCGTCTCCGTATCCCGCTTTTCGTCTCCCGCTGGACAACGTTCCCCCGCCTCCGCAACATGGCTCCCCACTTCAGATGCACTCGCCGCTCAGTCCCTTTAACCGTCCGCCTCATGGGCTCGAGTTCTCGTTGGACATGATGGGCGAGCACCACCCCTTCCGCATGCGGCCCAATCTCATCCCCGGTATGGAGCACCATCATCACCCCCCTCCCCCGCCTCCCCCCTTCAGCCACCCAGCGTTCGACAGATCACGCCTCTCGCTAGATTCTCATATGGATTTCTATTCCAAGCGTCTGCAACAACTGGCACATGCAACACCAGTTCTGCAGAAGCAAGGGTCTCCATTCCCACCGGCAGCATCAGTCTTATCGCCTTTGCAGCAACAACAGCAACAACAACAGCAGCAGCAGCAGCAGCAGCAGCAACAACCGCAACAAAATTCACCACAAATGAACAGGCAATCACCACAATCTCAGCAGCAACAGCAACAGCAACAGCAACAGTGCTCGAGCAGTTCGCAAGAAAATCTGTCGAGTCATCACAGCTCCAATGCAAATAAAGCTCTGACTAACAAAGCATGTGAGTTCTGTGGAAAGACATTTAGATTTCAAAGTAACCTGATCGTACACCGCAGGTCGCACACCGGTGAGAAGCCCTTCAAGTGTCCGCTCTGTCCGCATGCATGCACACAACAGAGCAAGCTCAAACGTCACATGAAGACGCACATGAACAAGTCCCCAGTGTCTGGCATATCTGGTTCCGCGTCCAACTCCGACGGAAGTGTTCCGTCTAGCAGCAGTACTCCAGACTCTAACAGGAATGTGTTTACGAAGCTGGATGGTTCAGGATTTGGGATGGAGGAGGATGAGGATGAAGACGATGAAGAGGAAGATGATGATGATGAGGAGTTGATGGAGGAGGAGGATCTGGAGGAAGAGGACATGGAAGCACTGAATGAGGAAGCGGAGGAGGACAGGCGATCTCGACAACTTAGGGCCAATCAGATGCAAGCTGAACGCTTGAGCCGACCCAATCAGATGCAATCATGCTTGCTGGATAAACACGAAGAAGGGGAGCTCGGCAACAACGATTTGGATAACCGCAGCAGTGATAACCGTAGTGTAGATAACCATAGCAACTGCTCCGACAAAGATCAGGAATCGATCGATGGCAACTATCTGAACCACAATGGAGCCTCGCTGGGCGCAGGTTCACCAGAGCTGAAAGAGAAACCTCAAACGTCCACTTTGGTCAGCGAAGTAATGGAGAACTCTGGATTAAAAAACATTCAACACTACAACGAAGCTTTTAGACAGGCGCTTGCCGAAAACAATTACCGAAATAACAGCTCAAAGGACTCTGACACGGAGAAGGAGAAGGAGGAGAATGGCCGCAGCAGCAGTGAGGATCTCAAGTGTGAATACTCACCTCCACAGATGTCTCCCAACAACAGGATGGCTATCCACCACCCGCTCAGCAGCCCCTTCAGCTATACCAGCTCCATGTCGGGACCCAGTCCCATCTTCGACATGCATCTGAAACATGGCGTCAAGCGCGAGCCCATCTCCGAGCCCATCATGGAGGCCGCCATGTACCAGCGGTACCTGTTCCCAGCCGCCAGTCCGCTGCGGGACATCTACCCGCCGTTCAACCCATTCGGACTGCACCGGGACTTCGGGCGGGAGCAAAACGGCTACAGCGCGGCAGCAGCCGAAAGTGCCTTGAAAGCTCTGGGTATGCCGAAGCCCGGCCCCAGCACCCCTCCGTCGCCCATCAACGGGAACCCGCTGGTGCGGAAGGAACACCGGCGCAACGACACATGCGAGTTCTGCGGGAAGGTGTTCAAGAACTGCAGCAACTTGACGGTCCACCGGCGCTCGCACACCGGAGAGAAGCCGTATAAGTGCGCGCTGTGCAACTACGCCTGCGCTCAGTCGTCCAAGCTCACCCGCCACATGAAGACGCACGGACGGCTGGGGAAGGACGTGTTCCGCTGCAAGTTCTGCAGCATGCCCTTCTCAGTGCCCAGCACTCTGGAGAAACACATGCGCAAGTGCGTGGAGAGCAGACACGCTCGGCTTCACATGGCGGAAGGAGGCGACCGCTCAGCGCTCATGTCCAACGGCGGTGACAGCCACCACTCCGGCATGATGGGCGACATGGACAGCCACCAGGGCGTGGACATGGACAGTCGAGGCGCGTTGATGGGCGACCTGGACGGACGTCGGCCCGGGTTCCCCGACATGGAGAACCACCGGCCCATGGGTCTGTTGGGTGGAGTGGACGGCGGGGATGTGGACACATCGGACACTAGTAGCACCACTGCTTCAAACCTATGATTGCTCACTCTCATACCTGGTAGACATGTTGACTGTTGAATACAATACTGTTGTTTTTATCTCTACACTGTGGTACGAAGTAAATCATCTCTCAACGACAGATTCTTGTATGGAACACTTGAAAATACTCAGTTTTCCTCCGCTACTCTCCCTCTTACTGCCATATAATGTTAACGCTTAGAACGCTCTCTGATTCCAGAGTATTAAGTTGTCAAGTTGTGTTTGAAGAGTAACCCGTCTTTGTTAATGTCCAAGTAGGGGGCAGCACCATCAGTAATGTTACATCTGTATGTTACACAGTGCGGTATGCGTGTATGTTACATGATGTCTTGTGTAGGTTTACACGTTGAGTCTGTTTAGCTATTTTACTGATTGTTTAAATGTTACCGCACAGACAGGCTGCAGCAGAAGACCGAGGCAGCACGTGTTACCCCCCATGTTTACCCGCTATTTTAACATGTCCCCCTTCCCCTCTCCCATAGCAATGGGTCAGTTTGGTTGTTGTCGTCGATTTGTGACTGAAATATGTTGTCATTTTGAAGTAAAGCAATCAGGGTTCTAAGTATTTCTGTAACGGAACCAAATTTGAATGTAACATTTTAAGGAACAGTTTTCTGTTATTCCTATGGGAGAATGTTAGTGGTTAGTGCTGTTTTTTTTTTGTTCTCCATATTTTAAGATAATATTTGCACTCGTGTGCTTTTTCACATCGATATATACATATATATATATTTCATATACCTGCAGTAACTTGAAAGTGCTAATGTCTCAGTTTTCTGATTTTTAAATCTTGTAATAGATTTTTTTTCCATACAAAAAGTGCTATATTTTAAGTCCACTTTGTTACATGCACAAAGTGCTACTTGGTTGTTGGTTGTTAGTGCTATATTTTAAAGCAACCGCTTGCATACTATGATTGGCAATTGTTACATACTTTCCAGTTTTAATAGACCCTGCAATGTGAAGGTTGTTGAGAATGATCTCATCAACATATTTCAGTTACCAGTTGTTTCCTTTTCGAATTAACAGTGCGATAAACACCTTGTTCTGTTGAATACGATACAATACAGTACACGTATGGCTGAGTCTGCCATATTGACTGGTGCTTTGTGGGAGTTAGATTATATACCATTTCCATGGTTACTATTGTGTTAATTATGCTAGAACCATAGTGCCTGACAACTTTGTACAAAGTTAAGATTATCTCGAGGTTCTGGTAGTGTTGTAAAGCTTCTAAGAAGCATGAGTTCCTTGCCTGAATGTGTGCGCGTGTTTTAGCCAAAACTACGTAGGTCGTGCAGTGTTCCTCTACCTTATATACAGCGGAATGTTAGTCGGAACTCAGTCTTGACTTTAAGCCACCCCGTGAAAAAGTGATTTCTCAATATAATATTCTCTTTGTTTAGCTTATAGCTCCTTAGACCACGCTTGTGGGACTCACTTTGGCTTTTAAAGCTGTGTGTTACTCCATTGCTTCCATATGCAAACTGAAATAATACATCTGTTAAATTAGCTTGAAAAGTAGGCAAGTCCATGGGAAGATAACTCCCATAGGAGTCATAAGGTCCATGGATGTTATCTTACAGGCAGCTTGCCACACGAGCAGAATGACATCCCTGTGTCGCAGGGGGAGACAATCAACAACTACATCCTGTGTATTGGCAGCAGAACCAGTTGCCTTGAAAAAAATTGATATTTGTTGACGATTATTGCCCAGCCTTTGCGAGGAAGAATATGCGAGTGCTTTTCACTGGACAAAGTGGTGACAATAAAGAGTCCTCCATCGAATGATTGGACGAGAGACGTGACTCATCAGCCAATTGGCTGCTCTCATTCTTTTGTCATCAACATGGAAATATAGTCCTGGTAGCGGAAGGACACGAAATGGTGATACTTTTTAAATATGCAAATTACGCCAGTGAGACTGGGACGTGCATAATGTTACTTAACTCGTGATTGGTTGAGAGTGAAACTCTCTGATCGTCATGGTAACAAGGGCTGTTTATGACCGGTGAGGTTTGTTTTGCAACTAATACATGGCAGCTAGAAATCTAGACAAAAAGCATGAGGCTTCAACTACTACTACTACTACAATTACTACTACTACGATTACTACTACTACTACTACTACTACCACTACTACTACTACTACAACAGTGTTATTATTGACTAAGAACTTTTTAGTTACTGGCTTAGCATTATGCTGGTGCACTATACTATAGATGCCGATTAAATAACCTCTATTTTGTATTTAGCTTGTAAGGGGAGACTACTGCAGCCAGGAGCAGTCTAAACACTGGCCATCTGGCCGTGCAATACGCTATTTATTGCATAGTATTCTGTGTCGAGCTAAAAGCTGATTGGATAAAATGTCTGGGTTTTTTCATATGCTATTTTGGGACCTGTCATAGCTCCCTTCACCCTGCCTTGCTGTGGTCTCTGTAGCTGTGGAAGAAAGAAATAGCCGATGTATCAAATGTGTTAATGTGTTCATGTGTTCATTTCCCCACGGCTCGTATAGATCTCATCACTAGCAGGGTGAGGGGACAAGGCGGCAGGTTTGTATATTTCGGTGAAGAATTACACAAACATTGTTATTTCTCAAATTTACAACAGATTCGGTGCCATATATTTAGCAAGTGTGTGTTATTGTATGCATACATGAAGATTTTGAATCTGATTTCTCCTATTTGTTGAGCATTTCTGCAGACTTCATATAGAACAGTAGAAAAGTAGATATAGTTATATTTTTTATGCTTTGTTTCACATTGGCAACACTATATTGTCAGTATAGGGGGAGATAACCACATTATTGATGTACTATATGCATCTGACATTAGAGTTGTGTCCCCTGTCGGTCCTCCATTTTTGTCCTGTACTCAAGATGTTTGCATGCTGTTACATTTTGCATTGGTTAAAGCATTTCTTTGACTTTTATCCTGATCATAACATTTGTAAGTAGACTTCATGGCAATTATGTTTGCTACAATGTTGGGTTTTGTTTTATACAAAGTGCCATATTTATAAATCTAACATTTGGCAGAAGGGTGAATCATATTTGTTAAATATTAGTTTGGAACAATTGTGGGATGAATGTCGAGACATATTTGTAATCTGAATACTTGCTATCATTAGTGCTATTGGTTGAACAAAATTCTAATAATATTTTATATCATTAATCAAAAAGACTCGCTTAATTCTTATATCGACAATAAGTTATATTACTAAAATGATAAGACATGAACTTTAGAACAAATTTTATGAATATACATTTTAAGCTATATTTTTACAAGTGTTGTCTGTTCTATGTGTAAAATAATATTGTTAATTTATTAACATTTGCTTTTTCAATAGTTTCATAATAAAATAAACATAATATAATATTTTGTATGAGCATAGGTTTACATTTAATATTCACTCCATTTTAGTGCAAATAAAAAAAACAACAAACAATATCAGCTAGACAGTGATCATTACGAGCTAACCCGGCCAGCACATAGCAGCTTACGATGTCGATACGATGTCGAAAATACGTTGGTTTTACATCAATACGTAAAACCAACATATTTATGACATTGTATCAATATTGTATGCCGCAATGTGTCATATGGGAACTCTTTTAAAATTCAACTGCATAGTGTACAGGTGTATAAAAGTTGTCGATGTTTCTATAGTTTTACACTATGTAGAGAAGGATTGCTTCTCACAAATGTTCTATTATCGTTGCATCTGTATTTACTCAGAAAACTATCTCACTATTGCAACATGGTTACTGTAAAACTTAACCTAACAAGTATACTCTACAAATTAGCAGTTTCCCTGGCCCCACAGATATGATTACTTCTAACATGCCATAGAAATTAACACTTGTTGACTGTAATGTCTGCTTCTTCATCCTCATCCCACATCGAACATGACAGTTTGTTTGTTTTAAAAAAAAAAAATAATCATGTTTCGCTTTTCTGCTACTTGTAAAATGCTGCTAGCCTGATCTTCTCCATGACCTTGCTCCTACACCGTCCCCAGGAGAGCTGTGATTGGTGGACGGGAGTCGAGGATGGGGTGGAGCAGGGCATACTGGGAGATCTGCTCTCGTTTCATTGCATGAGATTCGCTTGAATCTTGCAGTTTGATATGTTTAACAGTGTGTAAATTTGCTCATTATGTCAGTAGAGCACAGGGGGTCTTTGCAACGGATTGAAAATGGCATTTACACTCTTTGTGACCTGTGCATCGTAACTACGTGATTCTGCGGTAGATTTGTTTGTCCCTCGTATTCAGTTCAAGTCCATAAAAGGACTTATTTTTGTTTGAACATTTTGTAATATGAATTCTGTTATTCATGTGTCTATGAACTGTATTATTGTTTTAAGAAAGACATTTACGGTATACAAAGTTTAGGTACTTTGGCAGTGAAAACCTGCTTTTAAAATTCTAATGGAAATAAATATGCATTAAAAAAACACACCTGAATTTTATGGACAAGCAATAGAAATTATTTTTGAAAAAATATTAAATGTAAACTAGGTTGATAAGTTTAAATAATAGAAATGAAATTTAAATAATAGAAATGAAAACTAGATCGATAACACATGTACTGTGTACACACTAAACTGTCCAGAAAATGTTATTTTCGTCATTTTCACTCTGGAGTTAGTTGGAATGTTTTGTCCCTTTCACGGTTCATAATATATATAGCGTTGTCTTCATCTATATATTATAATATGTTAACTGTGATTTCTATAACAAATTTGTTAACTATTTTAACTGTGTTGAACACATTCATATCACCTGAATTTGGAATGAAAAGCATTGCAGCAACTAAAAAGAAAAGGAAAGTATTTTTTCGAATGATGAAATTGTTTTATTGAAGATTTGAATTTTAGACTTTTTAAGATTTATTTGTGTTCAATTGTTTTGTCTGGATGCTATGAAAATACATTATGGTGATTGAATTGTGTTCTTTTCTTGACAAAATGGTCAATTTGTGATGGTCAACTTACAGCCTTGATATGATGGTAATGGTTACAGTGTCATAATCGTCACCATCCTTGACACGATGGTCATCATAGATGTCATCATCTCCTTTTTGGTCATTTACACCAATTTTGGTATACTGTCTTATTGCCAGAAATTCAATACAGTGCAAATTTCAGAAATCATAAACTCATTTGAAAATACATGTATTTTATTTTGGATTTTAGATTTGATATGTGTTGGCATTTTCGAAATTACTGGAACTGGAATATGAATCATTAGGGAACATTGTCATTACTAATACATGACAAAGTGAACTTGTGTATGCAAAATATGGTCATAGTTGATAAATTACTAGCAAATATTGTTGTTAGCTCTTATCATGGAGATGGGTGGAATTAAATATTATCCAGACCTACATTACGAGCATAAACTCAAATGACCTCTGATTGCAAGTATTTTACTTATTCTTTTGGTATATATAAAAAGAATTACACTTCCGAGTTTGTATCTTGAACCATCGCAAGTTTTCCGTTTTCTATGATATTCGACTTGAACATGGCACCTATTTCAACTTGTACATGTCATTGTTGAACCTGTGAAAAGGGGATCATAAATTTAAAAATTATACTGCATATAATGGAAATTTAATTTAAATATGTTGAAAAACACTTTTCGGTGTGAAGTCATGAAATGTGACCCTAAATTTACATTGCCTTTTGACATTGTATAAATTATACAATATCTGATATTAGTCGCTGGGTAGCTTATTATCTGTGTGGACTTCACAGCACGCCTCGGTGCAAGTGTCGAATATCAGCTATATATCTCTCTCTATGCACGGTGCTCTTTATATGAACAGTTATTCACCAACCTTGGTGTAACTGGCGTTACCACATGCAGTTACCTGGTGCGGTGTTCAAGTCTCGCTCTTGATCTCTTAAAATGCAACTGGCCCAATTCGAGCGAAGCTTGGGTATATATTATGTAGGGTAATACGACACCGAGGCTTCAATTAACCCTTTTACTGACCATGCTCACATTCTAATTTAAGGGTAAAAATCCATTTGTATGTTACAAGTTTGTTTGTATTTTATTATATACTACGCGAAATCATGATGGTTCTGTTTTACATGGTGTAATGTTATTGTATCGCCAATATGTCTTCTAAAATTCTTTTGCTTGATAATTTTTACTTTAAAATCCAACAATATGAGCATGGTCTTTGAAAGGTGTAACATATATCATATATATTATACTGAATTGTATTGTTACGCAATCAGTGACGTTTTTGCGGGAACTACATCATCTCTTCCTGTGATTATAAGGAGCAAATTGAATCCTCCCTTGAATGGCGAATATTACACTGTTTTATTAATAACACAAATTTTTTGGAGATGTGTTTATGCAAAAAAAAAGTATGTTATTTTTTTCTTGAATTCTTCATTGTTAAATCTTTTTACTTTTCCCTCTTGTTTGAAATGCATAGTTTTTCCTCTGGCCTAGATGAAAGTGCTATTCTCTTATGTTCTGTCCCCGGCGTTTTCTCTCGTGCCTTTATTTATGACGTGAACCCACTGTACATGTGATGTACTACCTTAGAATTGCTTCTTGTATTTATGACGTGGAATATCATTTGTACGGAAGGTACCCGGTACTCGCATACTTCAATAAAACTCTGTCCAGGACAACAAATTACCACGTGCGTCTGTCTTTATTCACAATAGCAGAGATCCATTATAGACAAGTAGTATATTCCCTAAACTGTCTACTAGACAACAGGGTCCAACGTTTGTTTCTGTACTATGTTTTAATTATTTTCTTTTTTTCTCCCAAATCTTTCTATTTTCCTCAGTGAGTACAGGTATTCTAACAGCAGGGGATTTCTACATCTACATACATTATATCTACAATAATTAATGTGCGTATCCGACTGTAATTATAAACTATTAATTAATACACTGTATAGGTTTCTACTTTTCTAGACAAATTTGCATTGTCTCCCATTTACGGGTGAAGTTTATCAAACCCATGCCATACATTTTTTAATTTTCTTGGTTTCATAATGTTCATAAAACGGTCCCAAGAGGGTTTATAAATACTTCTTTCTTTTTCATAATGTCGACAATTCATTCATGTCTCCATTATAAAGAAAGAATTGTTTAGCTATTAATAAAATGTGATTTAGTAGTATATTATTATCAGTAAATCCACAGAAGATTATTTTCTTTGAAAATCGAATGTTTCTGAATTGCTCGTATAACCGCTAAAAATGCAAGTCGGTTAGCACCAAACACTTACATCGCTATAATTGTTTTAGTTAATCATTTTCTCAAGTGTTGTAAGGATAAAATGCGCTTGTAGAGGGTTCGTAAATTTTTGGTAAACTGTTCTGAACAAGAGGGCATCGTTTCTCACTCTCGTATCTACTATATATACGAGACCATAAGCACTCTCGTAGAGATCTCTTAATACATGGCGCTTGTGCACTTACGAGAGCGCTATGATCTCGGTGGATATGAGAGCTTCAAGAAACATACCAAGGGTATCCTTTCACGAAGCTCTCCTATCTATTAAGAGAGTGCATCGCTCGCTTAGCAGTGTATTAGCTATCGGGAAAGAGAGCGCCACCAGTCTCTTCGTGGATAAGAGAGCTTCGTGAAAGGATACCCAGGAC
>JAUTBQ010098309.1:0-16067 GCA_032361185.1 Lepetodrilus ovalis | reverse complement strand
CTTCCATTTAGTATCAGATGTATGCCCTCGTGCCATAATTATGTCACTCGGGCATACATCTTATACGAAATGGAAACTTGGTTAGTATCCTATAATTACGTTGATGGTATTACAGTGTCCCCTCGATATAACACTGAATTTAGCCTTATAGTACCAGCCTCATATGATAGTACAGGTAAATAACAAAAATAAAAATGGGATCCACATCTGACCCACCCTTATAGCCGAATCAGCTCTGTATCGAACAGCCTTATATCGAGGGGTCACTGTGCGTCATTTATGTCCGGCGTAAATATACACCCTTTTCGTGAAACACACCCCTGGAACCTTTTTCAGTCGCAAGATATTTCAAAACTACAAACTTTCAAAATAGATCATGGGTTGAATATCTCAAAACAAATTAATTACAGTACTAGCATAACGAATATTAAAATACTTTCTTTTAGTTATTTTTTCATATTTTCAAAAAGAAGATTAATTGTGAGAAACAAATAGTGAGTGATTATGGAGTATTAATGTCGCTGCGGGAATCTTTCACGCATTTGCAATGATTGAGACCAATAGATAAAACGTGTAAATTTAAGATATACATGTATATAATTACGATAATAAATCGAACTGAAGAAAACAATTAAATGTGTAGCTGTTAGAAAAAGACGAAAATTGAAAATGATTTGTGCATATAATTAGGGACAACCAAATTAAAGTATAAAATATGGTTGTCATGGAAATGGTAAATAAATAAATAAAGGACTTTTTGTTAAATGAAAATTTGAAATTTGAAAAATTTTAGGTGTTCAATTTATTATAGGGTTCAAATTATTAGAGTAATTACGACACTCTAAAACAAAATCATTAGAAAAACATAATTACATGTAAATAAATATAATTTATAGATTATGTGTCTACACAATCCTTGCACATAATTACAATTTCAAATCATAGTTTCTTTGAAAGCATCAAAACTGGAATAAATGACAATAAGCAATAGGACATTGCGTCGTGCTGTGTCTTGAAGCGTGGCAAGTGGGGTGTCGCTGGGCGTCTGGGGCCTCCACGTGTCACGTGTAAGTTCTCGTACACAGCACGTGCTACATGTTGCGACGAGGGGTTTGCCCGCTCGAGCATATCTGTACGAGGGCATTGAATCGCGGGCGACACCCAATTCAGGACATATTTGACTAGTCATTATGAATTTAAACAAACATGTACTTAATGCTATGGCAAAAGTTCACTGGTAGCCGAGGTACAATCAGCGGGACTTGAATGAAGAATGCCGGCTTGTTTACTACCACAGGTGCTGTGTTTGTAGCCACTGGACGAAAACTAAGACTCAAGAGTCTTCTAAAAACCTGTGTCACTTTGTGTTGTTAATCTGCCGCTCTGTGCAACTTGTGTGTTCATAATCAGAGGATCTGTGCAACTTGTGTATGCTTACGATCCGAAGTCTGTTCAACTTGTGTGTCACTGCGTGTGCTTATAATCTGAGGGTCTATAATGCAACTTGTCTATTAGCTGAATTTTTGGATGATGATGAGATAAAAGATTAAGTATACAAGTTCAAATTACAAATCATAGAATTTTTGTTAAAGGCATTGCAAATTGTCAGTTAAAATTTTACTATTAAATTATTTTTTTCTAAAGTATATTTGATGAAAGGTGTTTCATTATTCAATATAATATGTAATACGCAAAATAGTGATAAAACATGCCATATTACACAATCTGCTTTATCATAATTATGGGTGAGGAAGAGCCACAAACATTAAATTAAAATGTCTCAAGCAAGAAGATTACTATACCCAGGACTGGGTTGAAAGTCAAACATTCTGTTTGTAATCCGACATGCAATCACATGCTCATTATTTTACCCCCATTCCCAACCCCCATCTTTGCCCCTTGCAACCTAAGATACGAGTTCAATGAATTTGCTTTCGACAAAACTACATCATTATAGTGTCTATTGCCTTGAAGAAATGTAATTCCCAGCTGAAAATCTTCAGACACAACAACAAAATTCATCTCCCAAATATGATTTCTTCAATATGAAACTAAATCCAGCAATAGGGACAGCGAGAGATACAAAGCAATGCAGCGGTAGCATTCCGCATGCACACCTTGCAGGGTACACTCTGCCTGCACACTGCACATGTTGAGAAGTACAGCATTCAAAAGATACAGGTTCCGTCCCCATTATAAAAAAAATACTTTTAATCTGAAACTTTCCAAACTTACAATGTATCCATTTATCTGGATATCTAGATTCCTACAGTGTCCACCTGTGAATTATTGCATCATGCATGCATGTGAACTAGCTTGGGCAATGTGATGATGCATCCCAGAATTGCGTTATAGCGAGGGCATTTTGAGTGTCTTTGTAACAGATGTGCATACAGTTTTTTTTACTATGATACACATTAGGCACAGCTAAAAGTGTTAGTATAGCTAATAAGGCTCATACTACAGTTCTATAAACAGTAAGGACATCAGATTCACAATTCAAACCAATTCAAATATTGCTTTAAAGTTAAAGCCAAGGTAGTATTTTACCCTGCAATAACAAAATTACAATTCAAAATTTTCCCAAATCATAAGCATGAATTACTTTAATTCAGATTTAATTGTGACATGTGTTGAACATAATTATGAGAATACTTACATTTACGTAAAGAGGTATTTCCACATTACCAAACAATGACTTGTAATGTGACAATACAGTGCATTAATTAATGAACCCTATAGAACATAATTTATAATTTAAAGAAAGAAATAATCATAAAATCAATTACAAATATTTGGGAGTCATACTAATGTCTAGAAAGCGTATTGCCTAAAAGACCGTAATAATTCTAATTTTTAATGACACTTTTCAGCAAATACATATTATCCTTGTGTCCTAACCTTTAACATACGATTTAGCCAAATCTGAAATATCCTTTTGTGTATGGCTGCTCTGATTGTGTGTTTTTTTAATTGTGGAAGCAATCAATCGCGATAACAGTTCGAGAGGGGTAGGGGGGCATGTTAAAGCAAGTAAAGACACACCAGGTTATCGTATAATCAGGAACCATAACTCTGCAAGGTCATCCACCATGTGACGTCGATCACAACAGCGTTATCAAAACATCATGCTCAGGTGCATAATGTAATTATTAATGCCGAAGAAAAACAATACCTAACAAAAAGTCCAAACACATTTTTTTCCCTCCGCGTCACGGAATAGTGGACGTATATTGAAAAGCAAAATGCCATTAAAACATGTTACGTTCAGATCACGGTGAAATTAGATCACGTCTCCGCATCACGTCATTTGTTTGTCAGGTCATAAATCACAGCCTGGTTGGCACAGGTACATCAGAGTGGTCGCTTTACAGTTAGAACAGGCATTTAATCAAAGCCTACGGATGGTTCCAGACAATAGCCTGAGACCACGGGGCCGAGATGAAACGTAACGCAGCAGCAGATCAGCAAGACCCCCCCTGCCTCGTAATAGAGGATCACTTCAACCAACTCGGAGGCCATTCATCATACTTATAACATACTCACGTCAAACGACCACAGAGAAATTTTGGGGGGAAATTTCACTCAACCTCGACCCCTGCTTTGGGACGAGGTGTCTCTGGCGAAACGTTGAAGCATGGGACAAGCGATGTCAAGATTTCGCCTGCAGTAAGAGGACTATATGACTGACACGCACGTGGCCAACAATAGTCTAGTTATTGCAAAGCGAACTCGGGGAGAATCGGGATGAAAAGGGGTGTTCTTGTTTCTGGCCTATAGTTCTTGTCAGCACCAGCCGCAGTGATGGAGTCAGTGAACCGTGGCAAGTCAATGAGTGTCGCCCTTCACTCACTTTCTTTCTTTCTCTCTTTATATTTCCATCCTTCTTTCTCCTCCCTACCTGTTTCTTGCCCTCTCTTTATCTATCGATCTCTTTCTCCCCTCATCTGTCCTTTACTCTCCTCCCTTTCTCATTTCCATCTTTCTATCTTTTACTCTCATCTCACTCCCTTTCTCCCCTCATCTTTCCTTTCTCTCTTGCACTTTCTCCCCTCCTCTTTCTTTCCTTTGTATTCTCTTTCTCCTCTCCTCTTTCTTTATCTTTTTTTTACTTTCTTTCTTTCTGTCTCTCTTGCTCTTTCTCTCTCTCATCCTCTCTCTTCTTTCATTCTCTCTCTCATCCTCATCTTTCACTCTCCTCTATTACCATAAAACACTCCTCAGTTCATCCACAAATATTACTATAACAAATGTCTGTTCATTATTCTTTTTGCATCCCTAATCGATCATCATCTAGATAGACATCAAAGCTTCTTGCAGGTGCCAAGTTGTCAGCCGGCATTTAAAATTCATTGCACAAACTTATTGAATCAAGATCACAGGTGGCTTTTAACATAATAAAATAAATAAAATAAAATATAAAAAAATCAGCTAAAATTCTCATCTGATAATAATGTCATTGTGTCTTTATTTTATGAAAGGGCAAAAATAATTTGCACTATGATTATTAATTTTGAAAATGATTCCGAGTTTTAATCTTTCCAAATTTTCAGTGTACTCTTTATGCATTGCCGACTGGAGTTATTAATATTAATTCAGATATTATAATATTAATCATAAAGATCAACACAATAATTTTCGATGCAACTATACATTGACTGACTCTTTAAGATCATAGATAAGCAGCAGCCATTAATGAGCTCGGGGAAAGAAATCAAAATTTCACATTAGATCTAGCAGATAAAATAAAAAGTATGCTATTTCAATAGAGGGCAGATTTGAAATATTAGATCAAAAATTTGTCAAGTAAAAAATTCCCAAATCAATGAAGCCTTTCAGGCAAATAACCCTGCCCTATATGTTAATTTCGAGATATGATTTTGTCCACATAATGCTATTTAATCTCGTATGACTACAGAGTTCAAAAGGGTGGGTAACTTGAACTCTAATTAAAATGAAAATGTGACAACAGTGTTGTAAGATTGATCAAGCCTTACAGAGAATGCAATATTTACCCCATTCTCTTCACAATCCGAGCAGGTGTACAGTTCCAAGACCCGAGCCGATTTCCTCAGTCAACTTCCACCCCTACACCCACCCTCAACACCACAGCTTAAAATCTCATTTGTAAAGATCTTCTTGTTTAATATTGGCACAAAACTTACATGATCATAAACTCCCTCGGACCGGGCCTGCCTAATCTCACATGCTCAACACGCACGGATATTGACGATGTCTAGGCACGATGACACTAGCGAACACTGATTAAGTCAAATCGTAATTAGGGGTCATTCTAGCCCCGACAATAGCCGCTCCGTAAACCGTAAAGCCCTCTTCCTCAAAAGAGGGTAGAGAATGGCTACTATACCCTTGTGGACAGCCAGTGTCAAGTTTCCTTAACACTACTGAGGCCTTTCAGTAGCCGTTTCTTAACACAGGCTCTCATGCCATATTGTGTATGCAACCAACAAACAAAACAAAAACCTAGAAGAAAGAACGAAAAGCAGCCGAGATGAATTGGAAAAAAATATGAATCGGAATTCTTTGTGGACAGGACAATGATGATTATTACCGTTGTGCAGCAGACATCATAAAAATTAATGTTGACTAAAGAAAACACAAGAGAATCAGTGTAATGTTCCCTAAGTTAATGATTCTTTTCTCTCCCGACTACACTAGCTACCAGCGGACCGAAAGGTCGGTGCGAGAAATACGAAACCCGGAGAGTATATGGGCCTGGAGCAACAATGGTCTACTGGCAATGGACTTTCCCTTCACAAAAGCTTCAATCAACCCACCAAAATATCAAATAAAATAAAAACACTGCAAAATCAGGATATTAGAACAATTCTCCATTCAAAGTGAACATTGTCACCTATTAATGTTGCAGGATGACAAAAAAAAGAAGAACATTAATGATTAATATATACCCAAAAAAGTTATTACTAATTTCTTTTTTATTGTTTTGTTTTATTATTGCTACCACGATCGACCGAAATTAGGGTAATAATAGATATTTAGTTTTTAGTTCTTATTGACTGTAAATTAATGAGTACTGTAATTAATAACTCGGGGTTCAGCTTTGGTACATTGCAATTTTAATTTTAATTTCTATTTAATAGTATATATTTATCTTTATAATTCCTAAAATTAGGTGAATACCAATCCGAAGTGTCTACCAATGAACTGGCTCCCACCCATGTCTTATTTCCGACTATCCGGTATCCACTGGGCCTATTAATAATTTTAATTGATTTTATTCGTCAAGACTTAGGGCTTAACTGGTGTGTAAAAACATACACAATAGTGTGGTGCGTGATAAACATCGCCAATAATATGTACGCGCTCTCAAATGTCGAAGGTTAGCTATTTTATCTCTTCCCGAATTTAAACTTCTCCTAAGCGATTCGTTCATGTATGAAACCCCTTTGTAAATTTTCCCTGGGTTTTGCTATGCTAGTATTTTCCCCTTGAGGTCTGTTGACAAAACGTTACATCACGCCTGGCTTCTAGTGTCCCTCAGCTGACTGTGTCAAGTCATTAAATCAATTTACACGTCTGTCTTTAATTTAATCTGAATAATAGCCGCGTAAAGAAACCAGGCTAAGGAGAAGAGAGAGATGGCTTGCCCTTCTGAGAATGCTTTCATATAGGCAGCAATGCGCTAAGATATTCTAATGAGCAGTGCCACAGAGTAGGGTGGTGTGCTGTGGTATAGCCGACTGATTGCTGTGACTCACTACCATGCAGTAGTCTGTCACAAATGCATTACGGGGGCACACTTGTTCAAATCCCCCTTTTTCATCCGATCATCTGTATAGGTCTAGAGAGCAGTGGGGGGAACAAACAAACGTTTTTGCGGTTTTGGGGGGTCTCTCATGCCCCCCCCCTCCCCACCCTATATCCTCCTCTAATCGACTTCAATTCTGCCCAGTGATTGCTTGAATGATCGTGGTTTGTGGCAGAGTGGAGGGTGTCATAATTAGAAAACGTTACACCAGTCGGTTGGCCATAGGGCGAGACAGAACATAGATCTCCACTCCCATACAGGCCTTGTCCAGATGGACCCAATACCCAGGGAACTTGCAAGATGGGTTAGGGTCCACTCGGCTGGGCGGGTGGAGTAATGTGGATTTATATGATCATGACCATAAAAAAACTCACACACCCATCCACCCCCACCATCCCTTTCATCATCACCCCACCCCCCACAAGCTGTGTCAGTGGTGTGACCTGAATACTACTTAAAGCCTCTGGTGATTGGGGTATCATGTCATTCATCATAAATCGCAAACTTAATTTCGAAAATAACAAATTGTAATTTTATTACAAAACAAACATCACGTAATTAAGAGATAATCACTTACAAAGATCTCAAGGATGATTTTATTACTTGAAGGTAATATGATTATTTCCATATTAAGACCTCATGTCTTAACGGCAGACAATCACAGATTTCAATGAGCGAATAGCACGATATTTGAGTAATAAATGCAAACTACATTCATCACTAATTTTATATTGCCGAAATTCCTTTTGTCGATCCAAATTGGGGGAAATTCGATCTATCAGTTAGATGTTCTAAAGGCAAAATAGTTAGAGCAATGTTCTGTTTATTCATATAAAATATGCAACTTTTATAAATATCAAGGATTGGGGAATATGTACATTTGAGTTTATTTGAGTATACTTTTAAGAGTATGATATTGAATGCCACTTTATGGACTAGCTATCAATGGTATTACAGAAACTCATTAATAATAATAATAATAATAACAATAATAATAATAATACATGTAATAATAATAATAATAATAATAATAATAATAAATAAAGTCCATTCATAAAGTGCATGATGCCATCCATGCTAATGCATGTTCAAAGCTCCCAGTCAACTGTTGCACTCAATTCACCCTTTCAACACCCTGGGGGTCATCCAACCCAAGCAGCCATTATGGTGAGAATTATTTTTAACCTACCGTACATCAACTATGTTTAATCATATATTTCACGAGACAGTCGATACCATAGCTCTTATTTCCTCACAAGCAAATGCACCCTACTACAGTACAGAAAAGAGACTATACCCTCAGGCAGAATTTCAACTCCGTGTGATTCAAACCCTGTCAACAGATGCAATGTTTACTAATCAAGCTAATCAGACACGAGCACTGGTGACCAGGCCAGCGTCACGGTCAATGAGCTATCTAACCCCTCTCAACACATTAATTCCAGAATGCAATTAAATCAAAATTAACTTGGGTCTATTCAAGCACCTCCAGTTGCCCGCAGCAGGGGAAAAGGTAAATTTGACCCCATCTGAATCATGCGAGATGTTGTATTTTACTGTGACAACTCTACCTGAAAGTACGACTGGGATTCAGAAATGTATATGTATATTTATCACATGAAATGCCTCCTGGGAGTACAATAACACCATTCAATATTTGTGCGTATATCACTAGTTGTATATCAGTTTTGATTGACAGGAGAATCTATAATCGTGTACGGTACATTTCTTTAGTTATAAAGTGTATATGGAACAATGGAATATAATAATGTAAATTTTATAGTACCAGTTATAACAATAGAGAACCATGTGACGCGTGCATCACAATAGTGGGTGACAGTATATCTTGATGTCACTATACAATGGCAAACGACTTTGATCCACTACTTCATGACCACATCCAAATGGATTTTACCACTGAAAACCGATATTACAATCTTTTCTACAGTTATGTGATAAATAGAATCCAACATTCGCATTCACTTAATACTGAATTTACTAAACTTGTTTAATAAACAGTACTAAATGACCACTCATTTTAGATCCTTTATTTGTCACACAACATAAGAGTTTGGGAGTGAAATACACCCACGTCATAAATATTTTCACTAGTGCAATAACACAATAGACACGATAATACAATGATATAACAATTTATGTATGCGTCAAGTAGCACATAACTAGACGTCATTATACAATGGTAAACTACCTTGAACCACGATTTCATGACTGTCTACACAAGTGTTTTCAACTGAAAATTGACATTATGGTATATTCTCCTTTCATGTGATAAATAGATTAATACACTAGGGAGTGTGTTAATTTCTTTATCCAACACTGAATAAGTAGGGATATTCGGGGAAAAACATTGAAACTGTACGTCAAATTTCACGACATTTGGGTTACAGAGCAAAATGAATTGCGACGTCATTTACATAACCATATTTATTAAACTCATTGGAAAAACTTATATAATGCTGGGCAAAGACTTGCATAATAAATATTCAGTATAAATGACCACTGATGTTAGATCCTCTATATACTACCATTGGTATCTTTGAAAGTATGGCCGAGATTCAGGCATATATATAACCCACCTTTGATATTTTTAATATCTCCGGGTATCATTTAACACCACAACAATTCGTGCCGATGTCTATTCCACCCCCAATTGACCTGGAAAGATCCAGTGGACATCTTCCACAATATTATTAGCTCCATCAGTAGAGTCCCCTGCTTACACAGCTGTGAAGGGGCGGGCGAGGGGCGTAGGAGCCGGTGACCATCCTGACCCGCCTTGACCCTCAGGCCACGACTGACCAGACTGTTCACTTCCCACTGACCTGACCTGCTCTCTACTGTGAGGACAGAGGACATCAGGAACTGCTCTCTACTGTGAGGACAGAGGACATCAGGACCTGCTCTCTACTGTGAGGACAGAGGACATCAGGACCTGCTCTCTACTGTGAGGTCAGGACATCAGGACCTGCTCTCTACTGTGAGGACACAGGACATCAGGACCTGCTCTCTAATATGAGGACACAGGACATCAGGACCTGCTCTCTAGTGAGGACACAGGACATCAGGACCTGCTCTCTACTGTGAGGACACAGGACATGATAATCTGTATGGGTGGTGGTGGATTTTGTGGGAAATAATGACACCTGCTATTTGTCACGCATATGGCATAACTGGAAACTGTATCGAGCTTTCATAGCACAGTAAATACAAGCTGAAATAGGGGAGAATTTTGGGACTAGAGAAAAAAGCCCTTTAGCTAATACTGTGTCATTATGCTAGATCATACACTAAAGTTATATATTGGAGTGGTAGAAACTAATATCTAATGTAGTGTAATACAATGATGGGCATCCAAATATAGCTTGGGCTTTGAGGTGGTCAAACTTCACACCTATGAAGTGAGAACCTAGCAACCAAAATATGTGTACAATTTCAAAATTAAATACTGCGATAAAAGTCTGTCTCATATACAAGACCGCATCAATCATACTTCCAAATTAAAACAAAAAAGGATAATTATCTGAAAATGTCATAATTCCATAATGAATCAGCCATGCATGAAGGATTGTCTCACGAATGTTATCTCAATAATCGCTGAACCAAAAACAGGGTCACACTACCCATATCTTAGTATCATCCACAAGGCAACATTATATTATTTCATTTTTGTTTTAGGATGCGAGAAGTGAGTAGGAGGGTAAGGGGCAGGCTAGATGATTTATTTGACCTCAGCTACCCCTTGATTGATAACGAAATTGCTAGCAATGAAATTATGAGGATGCGAGAAAGACTGTGGTGGTCATCATGGGGCCATCACACCATCTGCCCGAACCGCCGTGCCCGCCTGCCCTACCACCACCAAATCACGACCATCGTCATGATGGGTCTACTGGGATCGCAAAACAATTTGGACAGAAATGGTCCTTCCCGATCCAGATCGACAAAAGAATCAGGGTTTCCTCTTTTCGCTACACTGAGCAAGAAAAGGGGAAAGGGGGAGGGGGGCATGCCTAGTAATGCATCAATGGAACGGTATCTCTTAAATAAGTCAAAACACAAAGGCACTCATGATACTGATTACTGAACCCCAGCGGAACGACTCGAGCACAAATCTCTGCCCTCTTCAAATAATGCAATGTTATTGGACTAAGCATAATATTTGGCCACCATGATTTCGGCCCTTATAATCGCTGACTAAAAAAGTATCGAGGGTCTTCATAATCCAGGGCAATTCTACTTCTAATAACATACTCCACACGACCACAAACCTGTCTGGAATCCTATCCCAGAAGTCTGTTGGGTCCAGTGTTACGAGTACCAGTTCACCCGAGGACAATAGCGCACACATCCTCTGTACACCTAAATAACACCCCACGTCGATGGCGGATCAATATTTATAACCTTCGTATTCAAGTAGGAATCTTGACAAGTACTGATCAGATGCTAAAAGGCTTCACAGGTCATAAAGAATTACTGCTACTCTACTTCTAGTATTACTTTTAGTAATATTTATGCCTTCAGTCCTTTCGTCGACATGTCAAGATTTAATTCTTATTGTCATCGACAATTCAACCATCAAGATACAAATACAGGAACGAAATGCGAAAACCAAATATCAGTGGAAAAGCAGATGGGATCCACTTCAAGTCTTCAATAATAATAAATATTGTTGGAATAATTGTAAATATTTGTCAAATGTTTTATTAAATATTTTGTGTATTTTTATTAAATGTTTGCACATATTTAAAACATTTAGTACACAGCAATTAGTATGTATTTATTAATAAGTATTCATAATTAGTTTTTATAGTTACATACATACATACATTATTACAAATAGATTCATTTGCAAATTTCTATACTAATTTGCTAGTAGACGACCTCAGCATCTTTGAGTTATAACTATTATAAATATTGTTGGAATAATTGTAAATATTTCTCAAATGTTTTATTAAATATTTTGTGTATTTTTATTGAATGTTTGCACATATTTAAAAAAATTAGTACACAGCATGATTGGCTAGATAACTTTCACCTACAAAATTAGTAAGTATTTATTAATAAGTATTCATAATTAGTTTTTATAGTTACGTACATACCTACATTATTACAAATAGTTTCATTTGCAAATTTCTACACTAACTTCAAACTTGCTAGTAGACAACCTCACCATCTTTGAATTCTAACTATTAGTCTATAATCATTACAAATTGGTGAAAGATTCCCGCAGCAAAGTCAAATCCATAATCATCATCATCATTAATCTATAACCATCATTATGTTTCAGTTTAAAAGAAATATTTTCACTTGTATTTCTCTCCATGGTCTTTGAACACCATGGAACTATTTTCCGCAGTGTAAATTACTTCTTGAAATGTTCAATATCGTTAATGAAAAAAAAATATCATTAGTGGAGAAAAAAAAAAGGGAAATTGTTGAACTGTGAGCCTCGAGCTCTGGCCCCTAAATTATCCGGAATCAACTTTCAGTGATTTGCCAGAAACAATTAGCCTATCTGAGAAGCGGCAGTGTTTTATTGAGAACCAGCTCTTTATTCCCAGGGAAATAACTTCCTATGGAAGGCCTCTTCACGGTGCTTTCCTCCAGTGCCAGCAGGAAATTGCTTGTAACAGTTATTTACCACCTAATGTTGTATTGTGTTGGTGAACACCCAACCGGAGAGCCGCGAGACTGATTGTGGGATCTGGAGCCGGCCTTACAGGTGGACTCTGGCTTTAAGACGTCCATACTTGAGACGAACAGCGATAATAGAATATTTCTGAGGGTTTTCGAGCTTGGGAACATCACCTGGGAAGTGACATTGCTCGTATAATCACTGCCAGGATTGATAGAGATCGAGACTCTTCCCATTTCTCCCATTCCGTTCGTTGTCGGGAGAAATGGTGCCCCTACAGAGACACAGCATGACACCAGAGTGAACACAGCATGAGACCAGAGTGAACATTGTGGATACGAGCATAGTAAACAGAGATTCACGATTTCTCAAGTGTCATTCAAGGGTTTGCTAAAAGAAAAAAAGAAAAAAAAGAAAGAAAAAGTGGAGCAATTTTGTTTCTTTTGATTCAGATTTTTAGGTTCTGGACAATTAAACATCAGATTGTAATTATTATCAAGATGTCACTTTTCTTATCTATTCAATATCTCTGAGCAGTGACATATACTGAGCCTCATAATAAACTATTCATAAACAATAGATGCTTCCTAATTTGCATATATAAATATATTGGTATATATCAATGCCACATGGAACTTTTTTCTAATGATAGTCAACCTTCGTTTATCCGGACTTTGGATATCCGGTTCCCTCGCTATCCACACGGTTTCTACTGGGAACCATATATCAGTCTTCCTCTGTAACATGACTCAGACATCCAAAAATTCAGTTTTCTGCATAATGTTACCAGGAATGACTGGTTCGACTGTAATGACATACACAGTAGCCAATAAAATTAAAACTTCTGGCAGATGTCGGTCCGAAACGTGCACTTCTAAATTACAAAATACGATGTGATGCTGATATTAATCAATAATTTAAACTGTCAAATCTGTCAATATTCTGACCAAAATCGCTAGCTTCGTTTGACCATCCCTCAGCCCCCTACCGATGTCTGTGGCATAACGTCAAACTGGGTTCCTTCCGATGACAAACTGGGTTCCATCTGATGACAAGGCAGAGTGTGGACACCAACATGTGTAATAACAGTGTACGGTCACACGCAAATCACTGTGGTTTTAAGTCATTAATCAATGTCCAGCCACGCTCCGTGATTCCATGTCACATTGACACGGGTGGGGGTCCATTTCACCTCAATTCATCAACGTCTAATCACTACATAGAAGTGGTACTGTTAGAAACTTGCAAAACGACAAAACTTTACGTGCATTCTCAATTTCCCACTATTAGCAAGGGCAAGAAAGAGAGGTGAGGGAATAGACTAAAAGATCTCTGGAAAATTACAAGTCCTAAGTAGTCTGCAGTCAAGAAAATATACATGTTGCCACTAGGACAGTGTCCCCTCGATATAACGCTGAATTTGGGGTCCATGACATACCCACCACCTTATAGTACCAGCCTTATACGATAGTACAGGTAAATAACAAAAATATAAATGGGATCCACATCTAACCCAGCCTTATATCCGAATCAAACAGTGTTACATCGAGGGGACACTGTACATGACAATGGCATGTCATGTCACCTATTTTACACTCCCGTCAACACAAATTAATAGACAATAAACTAGAAATGTCTTAATCAATTGAGCGATACCCAACATATGCATATTTATAGACAGAAACATGTTTAGATACTGTAGCCATTAAGTTGGCTGTTTATGGTTCCTGGAAGACATTGGTTTCATAATGACCCATATTTCAAAGCTTTTGCATTGTTTCTGTCGTGTATTTTGTGTGTTCATGTCTCGTGTAAAAACAATGTTTGGAAAGCTATCTTTTAATATGCAGCACCATCTAAATGGAACAATATCCACAAGCACTTGAAATCAGCTCCAACTGTACAAGCATTTAAGACTTATCTTAAAACACATATTTATTTCAAAAGTTAATACAAACCAATTTAATTATACAACTTACTAGGCCAGCTAGCTTACATTTGTATCTATCTACCTTGTCCAGTTTCATATTTTTATGCACATGCACACACATCACTGGGCGAGTGATAATGGAGTTTAACGTCGCTGCGGGAATCTTTCACCCATTTGCGACGATAGGTCACTGTGATTGTGAATGAAGCACTTTTGTTTTCCCACATCAAACATACAGTATTTGACTTCTCAACTTCTTAGGACTACCGGTACATCTAACACAAGACTATTTGGAGGTGGTTAATCATTTTCTAAAATGTTATTAGTTAATGTAATTTTATTTATTTGATATATTTATTTTTTAATATGAATTATATATATTTTATACATTCTTAAAACTTTCAACTCATAAAATGCATTAACAAAAATATGAAAATTGGAAATTTATGCTTAATTTTCCTTAAGAAAAGAAAAAGGATTAAACAGCCAATGTTCTTCACCAATTCCCCAAAGCAGCTGAGAATTCAAGCAATGCCATACAATACTTAGAACCTCATAAAATGCCTCCTTCTTTCTCACATTAATTTTGGAAATATTTATCAGCTCAAACGCCTTCAATTACAAACGTCAACAACATTTCCTGAGCCATGAAGACCTTTCTGACAATGCTGCATCCATAGCAGACTAACCCACCCTAGTATGTTATTTCAAAACCCATGTTTTACCCTGTGTTATTAATCCCCCGCCGTCCCTCGAGTGTATTAATCTTTTGGCCCGGCACGTGCCTCAATTTGGCGACCCCCGTTCTGCGGACCGTGCGTCGGGGGGTAGCGGTAATTGACGTGAGCGCGTGGACCCTGGGACGGAGGTAGGGGGCAAGGAGACAAAGAGAGTGCAGAGGACACTGGCCTACGAGTGTGAGAGAGACGAAAAACGGGGGACACGCACGGCTCTTTATAGCTCCCTTTGCTGACCAGCCGTCTATCAATACATGTATATCTAAGAGCTTTAAATACACTTGACATGGTCAGATGGGTTATCGGTTGTATAAAGTAAGTGTTGATGTACATATGTACCTGTGTTTTATTTAAAGTCAACTTGGTCACTGTTTCTTTGTATGTTTTAGCTCTTCAGCCGCCTGAGTCACTTATAGTAGAAAGGATGAAATTGTGTTAATAAATGCTGATTCAAGTAAATGTTTGCATTAACTATAAACTTGCATTAATGTCAACTTGATATGTGTTCACTATTTATGCAGCAGTGCTAATTTATTGTTCAACTAGACAGGTCCATACATAAAATATTATTAATACTCGACTGATTCCACATATTGTATTGAAACAATGATCAACTAGTAACAATTCCATGATATAGTAATGACTCAATATGTCGTTCCATACATTTTGAGACTGAATAGAATTTCATTTAATATCATATAATTTTATTTTCACGATAACTGACAAGAAGTAACCACGATAACTGTCATAAGATTAGTATATATTTCTACAGGTACTGTTTATATTAAATAACACAGGCTATTAATAAGTTTATAGTTACTGACATGAGAGTACAACTTTTCATATTTACCGGTAATCATACCTATTTATCAGACAAAACAGGTGATTGTCAAAGTTATGTAAAACTAGAAATGTTTCCATTAGTTAAAGGCATACTATCAGCAGGGGTTAATA
>JAUTBQ010098198.1:0-16067 GCA_032361185.1 Lepetodrilus ovalis | reverse complement strand
GTTAACCCAGCAGATGACATGTGCTTTAAATCGTTAGTAAACACAATCTGTGGCATACAGTAAGGTTTTATGAGTAGTGGTCGGTGAACACCCCCGGTCGGTGATGCCGACCCCCGCTCTACATGTATTTTTATCAAACCTTTCAGATTCTATGCTGAAATGGACAAATATTTGTGACGTATCCTCTGTGACGTCACAATGCACATACGATGTCAATATGCATTGTCTACAGTGATATTAACCATACGGTTCATATCAATATATTACGATCCGAGATATGCTTTCCCTTATGGGTAAGAATGTGACATACCTAACACTTTACACGAATGCCAAATAAATTGTATGGTATTGAACGATTTGTTTTTGTACACAGTTAACAACCAATTCCGTATTCAATTAATACATTTGAAAACTATCTATTTCAGTTTTTAAGAAATGGACAGTCAGATGTAATAGATACTTTCCTTTGGACGTCAGTATACATAGGTGGGATATATTCTCTGGTTCCAGATCAGGGAGATATACCGCAAATACGGATCTTTAATCTTTATTCGTAGAATATTACATTTCGAGATGGCGTAACTGACACTAGTCATTGCGTATTAATGACACATTTGTATGATACTTATTGGTAACGGTTCCGTGTTGCAACTCACAGTAGTATTACAGTTATATTGATCATGACGTCCCTTCAGCTGTCACGTCGGTAAACGAAATAATCCACGAATACTGAATTGGAATTATTAAATACAGAAGTTTGTATAATCAATAGTGTATCGTACAAATGCTACACGAACATATTATAAAATCAGAAAAAGGTCAGATGACGTATACCAAATACAAGCCAGTGCATTTTTAGAAATTATCTCAAGCATATAACTGTTAGGTAAGATGGCATGTGTATATTTGGTGGTTAATATATACATGTACTTTATATGTTCTTGAGATGTATTCATTGTATATTAATTGTAATTTTCGCTAGGCGCGATGTAATGGCCATATTGGCACTACACATAGTACTAATGACGTATTATTATTGTTCTTGAGTAAGTCACAGAAAGTGTGTGTGTGTCATGTAGGGTTTGGGTGGTGGTTGGGTGGGGTGCGTACACCCTCTGTATGCAACCCTGCACTGAACTCTCCTGATTAACATTTATTCATATGATTTGCTAACTTGATTTTGAGATTTTTCTTTAAAGCTAGTCAACATGACTACCTGGATGCTGGTGCCTGTGTACATCATTGTATGTGTTGGAACTCTTGCTAAAGTTAAGTACGACATAATAAATAAATACATATAAACATAAAAGTATATAGAGAATCTCAACCGAGTGTGTTTTGATATAAATTTTAGATCTAATTATTATCGTACGAGTTCATAAATATAACATAAATACGAGGCTTTGCCAAGTATTTAAGTTACTTTTATCAACGAGTATGATAACAACTATATCAAAACACACGAGGTGAGATTCTATATATTTATCACCCAATGTCATTCTTAATTAATGTAAGAAGAATTCTAACAGTTCTGTGTAAGAACAATGGAAAAAAGTGTGCTTTAATCTACGTTATATAAGTTGGCAAAATGGCAATTACGTCACAACAAAATGGCCCGGTGCATGTATATTATAAAAATAAACGGTTAATGAATTTTCCACATCCCGTGTTCGAGTTCGTTTTTTCAACAACTGTGTGCTATGTTAGAATAGCAATAGAGTACGGTCTACCCTTATATACTGTATTAAAGTATAGTTTCGCCCTGAACTATTATAACGTTAAAGTACTCGGACGCAAAATGTAGGTGTCAATGCATTTCATGCCAGTCTATTGGTACATAATCCTTAACTAAGTGTAGGTATTATGAACGAGAAGATGCTGAGAGTGGCCTGAGATTCATCAATGGCACACGACTGGACGACCGCATCATCCGTACTGATTGGGACGCCGGCTTTAAGGAGGGGAGGCAGTATGGCAGAGGGAAGAGCGGAGGACAGGTATGAATACAGTCAGCTTCATGGTACAGTGTCCCCTCGATATAATGCTGCATTTAGGGTCCATGACATACCCCCCGCTTTATAGTACCAGCCTTATAGTACAGGTAAATAACAAAAATAAAAATGGGATCCACATCTGAACCCGCATTATATCCGAATCCGCTGTATATCGAGCAGTGTTATATCGAGGGGACACTGTATCATTATTTCCTTAACCCTCTCCCTGCTGCAGGCAACCGGAGATGCCCAAAAGAGCAGTGTCTGTGCCTAATCCAACAGGGAGAGGGTTAATATTAACAGTAGCACTTGTCTGTCACTGATTCCCTATGCAAACGTCATAGAGACCCACTCGTTTCATATCTCGATGAAGTCAAGTCGGTCCTGACATCATTCTTTTGTCCTAGTACTGATGTCACAGTCACAGAGACTGTTATCCTTACACCTTACATCAACTCTGACAAATCCATCGTTCCAACCAAAATAACTGCTATCACACAATCTCGTGAAGCACAATTACCACTTACTCACACAATAAATAACAATGTTGTGTCATACCAACAGCAGCACTTTTCAGCATAACATGTCACATACCACCTTTGCTGGTTGTAATTTTTACTTATTTAGCAAAGGAAAACAACTGAACTTGCATGACAAGACAAGATTTATTTCAGAATTGAAGGTCTCATGAGGTATTCTTATAGTGCAAGTCACATTGTCTATGTAATATTATCTGGTTGTTATTATAGTTATGCCTAATTTTATTTCAGGTGCGAGACGAATACAGAACCGACTACGACGAAGACCGAGGGGGATACGGAAAGATTGTGGCTACGAAAATCCGTACGAAAGATACACCCTATTGAAATTGTGGGACAATATTAAACGACTGGCATCATTCATCACAGGACTCTAGACTAACATTTTGAGTTACTTGCCCACAGGGCTAGTTGGGGCAAGTTGCAAAGGCACCAAAGGTGCTATATGTTAAAAGTTATGTTGATGTTTAACTGGGCCCTGTACGTCGGGCATATGTTAGTCTAGAGCCCTGCATCAGGATAGAAGCGAATAGGTGTTGTGTGCATGATTGTGTGTGGTTGTGGGTAAGCTTGTATGTGTGTGTGTGTGGTTGTGTGTGGGTGTGTGAGCTTGTGTTAGTGTGTTTGGTCATCTCTGTAAGAGACTATTCCTTGCCTTCATGTTTTATCATCAGGTTTGAATGTTTTTGTCTCTTCTTCGTATATTTATCTTAACTAGTTCTCAGTCTGTATATATTGTTCCATTTCATTCATTTCCTACAAACAATTCAATAGTAATTTTTCGTTTGTTAGAATTTTCAGATACATGTATATTTGTCTAAAATTATCATTGCAGAAAATTGTTAGTCGTTTGCTCACATCTAAAACTGTCAGTTGCATATTGAGAAGTCTAATGTGTCCATTTTCTTCATTATTGTCCAATGATGCTGTCATAAAATATTTATTCCCAAATAGATAATGAAGTTGGTATGCACCAAGATTTAATTTCAGTTGGGTTAATTTAGTACCCACTCTATTAATTAATTTGGAACATTTTGTATTATTTTTGAGAATGCTTGTTGTTTTGTCGAGTATCAGACTTTTATATATTGTAATAAATGCTGACTGACTATATACTTTGCGTGTATATTTGCTCAGGCTGGGAATTAATTAAATATGAATTCAATAACTACTAGATCTATGTTGTTATTATGACTTTATGTGGTATGGCAGAGTTTCGTGAGATGTTAGTGATGACAAAGATAGTTAGTTTATTCTTGTATTAGTTTTCAAGCGCGTACATGAACTTGTACCATTAATGTTCAGCCCCTTTTGGCAACTATCCACTGTTTCGCTTGAAAACATACAAATAGACATAATTCACAACACACAGGTCTACATCCGACAAGCTGTCTATAATGGCAGTATGCACTTATCATAGTGCTTGTTTTGTTTTAACTCTTATCCCACCAATCAGTCTTACATACACTAAGAGCCAATGAGGCCCACTCGTACAAAATGGGTATCAGAAGCAACAGAATTTCTTCCTCCAATAACATCCAAAATCCGCAAAAATCCACTTTGGGGAAATTCTTTTACCTGGAAATAACTTTGGCAACCCTAAGCAATTCATTTTGCATGATACTATATATTTGTTTTCATTCAGCGGTTTTGTGCTCAATCTTTATTAGTCCGAGATGAGGGAATTTGTGACATTTGTCTGGGGAAGTGGTATTATTAGCCGATGAAGCTGTTTTTAAGAGTCTGTCGCTGTGGTCTTTGCATCCCGTCACCAGCGGTTTATACATGCCATGCACCTCGTAATGCATGGCATTACTATGGTTATTCCAGCCAAATTTGTGTTTATACACCTGATAGATAGCATCTTTTAAGAGGGCTGAGTGGGCTTGTAAGTGGATTTGTGCTTACCCGCATAGGCGTAATAAGCGACTGGTAATAGGCTTAATAAGCGACTCGTAAGCAGCTTACAAGCCTTATCAGATTGAATGCGCTCCAGGTTTATTCAACACTACGATACAAAAAAAATATCTTGAAAATGGCTCTAAACCACAATTCAAATAAAAAGCCACACAATTTGTGTTATTATACTTCCGAGCAAACTGGCTTGAATTTGTCCATTTGAATGGAATACATTGACATTGTTTTAGAATTGCGAAATTAGCACATCTGAACTTGCACCTGGATGGTTATCTCCCTTGGGTATATATCTTCCTGCTTCAGCGCTCGTGAAGCTGCAAGTTATCACCTTGTCGAAATAATTTCAAACTGGCTGCCAACAAACAAACTAGTCAACAAACTGGTCCATTTCGGAATTTTATTTTTTATTATACCATGAAAGATAATATGAAGGTACAACTTATCAAAACCCAAATTGTCTGGGTTCAATAAATAGACATCTTTTTTGTGTTCATATAATATATGATGATGGTAACCAATGACGACTAACATTCAACTCGTACACAACTCTGTCACAAAATACACGATAAGAAAGAAGTACAAAACATGCAACTTTTTCAGTAAACAATTCCATGCGTTCATCATTCATAACAATGTACCTCAGGATAAGATTGACGGTCTTGGTTGGTCAATAAGCTGTGGTATGAATACACTCAAGTGTGTCTAGATCTAATGGCTTGGGTATGTTCAGAAATGGCTTCAGCGAGCGAGTTGGTGAACAGGAATGTTTTGCCCATTTTTGACAGATACTTCTTGAATAGCCTTCTTAATTGATAGACATGTCCTTTGTTCTCGTATGTTTTAGCAGATTTAGCTATGCACAAAACTTATTTACCAGGTATTTCATTTTCCCTAGAATAGTATAACTAATTTATAAAAGGATCAACAAGAATGACTTTTTATGGCATCTTGCTCCCAAAGTCTTAAAAGCATACTATAACAGATTGTTGAAGAAATTTGGTTATTTACTGACGTACTTATTCCCCAACACTCGATAGATTAAAAAAAAAAACACCCAAGATTTAATATTTTATAGGAACATATCTCTAATTATCTTGCATTTGGAACATCGAATTGCTAGATTGAATTCCCCTCAATGTGCGATATAAAATTAATGATAAGTATCACAAATGAATGTTGTTTGCATTTATTATTTAAATATAGTGCCACGAGCTCATTGAAATCTGTGATAGTATGCCTTCAAGAAGCCGGAGTACGAATCTCGCGAGAAAAGGGAGACAAATGTCAGGCCAAAAATTAACAATGCTTCGATATAAATCTTTCCACAGGGAAAAAAACTGACTAGATTACAGCATACCACAGCCTACTGACCACCTTATTCCACATCTTCTAACATCTACTTTTAGCAATCTACAAAGCAGACCGAACATAAACGATGTAGACCATGCTCTACAGATCGGGTCTTCAAAAGACCGTAATCATGGTAATCTGATGGATAAACACATTTGACTGAAGATTATTGCGAAACTTCCAACTCTATGGACAGTCTCCGAGAAGAAATGGGGTTTGTTTTTCGTTAACGCCTAGACTCGTAATAGCACCAAGAGAGAACGGAAAAGTAATTACAGATCATTGTCTGGATAATATTAGAATAAGTCTTAATCAGCCCTTTCAAATGAAGCCTTCTTTAGGGAAATTATTTTGTCTTTTGATAACATACTGTTTGAAAGAAATGTCATGCACTTCTATTCTCCAATCACATTATTTTAAATAATAGATGATTTGCATATTAGGTTTGATTATTCAACAATTCTAAGATGATCTCGAAATATTTGAGTTTTAGGCCTAGGCAAGAATTTCAATTGATTATTTTCTTTGCCCTTAACAATATCCAGTTTATTGTGACAACCAATCTCTTACTGGTAAACTAAATCGGAAAGTCTGTTATTACTAATGAACCTATCCTTATTTCACATGTTGGAAAAGAAAATATAGTATGTTTTTCCCCCATGTTGCATAATGTAATACTGTATGGTTTTGTCCATATGTAAATGTAGCAATCACATAATAGGACAAAAGAAAACAATGTTACAATACGGTGTACAGAGTAAATAACAAAACCTTAATAAAAAAAATTCATCTGAAGGAAACTATTCCTGTTAATAAATATCTTTGATTTAACTTTATCTTTATTGACGACTGCTAGTGTCATCTCTTGGACAATCAAAAATGGCATACAAAAATGTAACAATCATAAACACACTGTTCTCAACAGAATGTTAATACTTGCTTATTTCAAGTACATAATATTCTCTCCGAAGTAGAGCTCCCATCTACAGTAAATGTATTAACATTGTCTACATCAATTCTAAAGTAGTTAAGGATTTGCCATTAACATGGATTGATATATAACCTATGTTGTACAGCTTGAGGAATTGTTAATGTCAGTCAGTTGTGTAGAAAAACATCCACAAATTGTAAATTATATTTTGGCCGAGCAAATACTGTGAGAACCAGTCTCATTATCAAAGTCAGTTAATTTGCATTTCGGCAAGAAAAACATTGTTTCTCCAATATGGATATCAAAAGAGAAGGGGAACAAACGTTTCTAGATTGACAGAATATAAGAAAGATGCACAGGGAAAATAATGACTAGACTACGAAGAACTCTAGAGTTAGAAAGAATGGACAACAGATAAAGGAGGAGATGAAGGATGAATGATATTAAAGTTTAAAGGTTGGACCACATGTAACCCAGAGATGTCTCCTTAGCTAAAATAATTATATTTTTATCAGTCCACCTTTAAAAGTTTTTTTCCCCCAACTGATATTTATTTTTTAATGTTAACCCTCTCCATGCTGGAGGCAACCAAAATATTATTTTTTAAAAACCCACAAATTTAAAGCTATTCAAGGCCCAGCAGGAAATCAAAAACACAAGTAAATTCAGCTGGCCTAAATAGAATAGATCATGACAATAGCATTCTAATTTTGTTTATAAAAAGAAAAAAAAACCACCCACATAATTTAAAAAAATGAGACATCTTTTTCTGCTTAGAAATTAAATGAGTCTCTAATATTCAGTGCATTATCAGTGTTAGAAATTCAGTAAAAACAATACGGGATCTTTCTCCATAGGCCAAATGTAATGGTGGTCAAGTCTGTAATTTGCAGGGGTGGGTGGGTCACACAGATACCTTTTTAACATTGCAGATTCTCAAATGGACGCCCAGGACCCCCGTCTAAATTAAACTCTGTATTACTACGTTGACCTCTGGGTTACAAATGACGAAGAATTATGCAGACTACTGAGGATAGAAATTGAGGTAGATAAACCGACAGTACAGAGGGATACAGTTGCATGGATATCACAAAAACATATACATAGGACAGACAACAAATAGCAGTATTTGTACAATCATCAGAAACAGCGGACAAACTTTTATGATTTACGTTAGTGTGCATTGTACAAACATGATCATACATGAAATGAAAACCACAGGTCTCTTATACACTCCCTTGGGTCTTGGAGAAAAAAAACCAACATCATGCAGTGTGACCCCTTATATATGATCCAAGAATGAAAAATATAGAATTTATGGCATGTCGAGGGTCAAAGTCCATCAAGAGACCCCTGTTTTAATTGTTTGCCTACTTGTAAGTGTTAATACTTTCTGGACTTTCATATCGGAACTCTTCGTACAGTCTCGCATTCATTCAACAGATATAGCCCCACATATACTGCATCTATGCCATGCAAATATTATCTTCCAGAGGTAGAAAACTTTCCTAAATATTCGAATCACAAATATTCGAATCACAGATACAAAAGTAAAATATTTAATAATTATGTGTACTAAATAGCGATTGAACTTAAATTCAACCCAAATTATGACGAGATATTTAATACAACAAAGAAAAAAATATACAGGAAAAAACCCATTCCACTGAAGCAGTAAAAAGATAATCTTAAAGACCATAATATTTAATTATATGATTTCCTTCTTTCGTTAAAACTTTTATTTTTTAAATGATGATAATGATATCAAGAAATATGTTTGAATACTGCATACACAAGAAGTTGTAGGTCATATTGGGTTACAAAATTGTAAAGTGTCTTGATTGTCTAATGATCATGCAGAGATTGAAACAAAAAATACCTACTTCCATCACGAGAATACACGGTAACATGAGATCTCTATTGTTTGTTTTATAGAATGCTTGGATCTAGATCCGAAGTGAAAATGGCCCAAAGACCACAAGACAAACAGCACTGGCAAACAAGGAGTATAATTAACATACAACAAATGTCTGTTACGAACCTATAATACAAACAAAAACATGTAACATAGTCAGTTGCAAACATGGCGCAAACCTAAATATTTGTAAATGGATAGTGGTACTAGATCATGTTACTACAGAACTTTGAAATGATGTCCTTACGTTGTAAAAATTATTCTCTTGCAATGTTGTAGGTCAAATGGAGGTCATTACTATGTACAGTTGACCCTTGGGTATAGTGCCGTTCCTTGGACAGCAATCCATTGGCCTTGACCTTGTAGACGAGTTCATGACACACTTTACTGTCGGACAACTTTACTGTGCCACATTACCCAGATGCACTGTAGAGAGGTCCTCGAGAAATTTGTTAATTTACTCAAATCTACTTCAGATAAAAAAAAATCACAGTTGGACACGTTAATTTTCAAGAGTAATGCCCCTTTGAAACTTATAGTGCGGATTCAAATGAATTTGTCCAAGTCTTATTTCAATTAAATTTAACGAATTTATTACTTAAATTTTATACTTTGTCACAATTTATTGTTTGAAGAAAATATGTAAAAATAATAATAAAGACGAGTTATAGTAAATATAAATGTTACATAAAAAGATATATATAGATCTTAATATGCTGTATGGATTTGTAAAACATATGAATTGTCACACCAGTATTATACTACGTATATACCAGGACTGAAAAATATGCGATAGGGCTTTTCGACTCACTCATCCCATAAAATAATTATGTCATACAAAATACAGATTTGACAAACACATTGATAGCCTTTGGTAACTATATATTGCAGTCCTGAGTTTCAACTCTATAGAGATATATTGCTCATCCGATGATGAATTCAGAAAAAGACGGTGAGACAATGCATTATGGCTGGTGTACACGTAAACACTCGCATTTTTGGGAAGAAGAAAAACAACTACATTTGCAATGTAAACACTAAAAAGCATTCTACCAGTGTTCCAAATCATGGTGAGTGTATATTTGTAAATAAACAGGAAACAAAAAGACATACAAACCAACAACTTGTGTATTATGAACGTTCAAGCAAATACTGTATTGCGACAGTTTTACCCAAACGGCGTTTTCCCTGACCAAAAACACAGTGACAAGAATGACTAACAAATAAACATCGCACCACTAAGATGTATAGCACTGATAAATTTATAACTTAAAAATATGGTCCCAATGATATAATGCTGTCACAATTTGGCTCAAATCATAAACCGAAGCGCTCCTTTATTAAATACATCAGCTTCTTCTTGCCTTTATACACCAATTTCATATTCTCTATGAGTTGAGCAAATTGTATATGTCCGTCTTGAGCTAGGATGAATGTTTCGCGAGCTTTGCTGAGAAACTCGATGAAGTCTCCGTAATGTCGGGGACTGATGTGCGTCAGTTTGGAATGGGTGGTCTGGATGTACGCGTAAATGGTGGCCTCCATCAACTGCCGCAGGGGCAGCTTCTCGTAAGACAGCAATTTCATTGCTCGCCTCTTCCCCTCGACGCTGGCGATCCCGGGCGCGGTGAGGGTGCACCGGCGCAGGATGTCCGAGAGCACGGCGGCGCACTGCACGTTCTCCACCAGCACGGGAATCATGTTGGCCAGCTCCGTCTTGCCCAGCGAGTGGCTCAGCGCGCACGCCCAGTGGATGTCGTTGATGGCGGGGTGGGTGTCCTGGTTGTAGGCCAGGTGGAGGTTCTTCATGGCCAGCAGGGCCAGTCGGTACGCCCGGTGCGAGTAGCCACGGTGCTCCATGTACCGGGCGATGGTGAACAGCTGGCTGGAGTTCATCACGTGCGTGGCGGCGTCGATCACAATCTGGTACGCCGTCTCGAACGCCACGGGGTCCTTCTCGCACAGCGTCAGGGCGCACAGCGCGCAGTTCTGGGGGTCTTTGGTGGCGCACTGCAGGGCGAGGTTCCGCGCGCACCGGGCCAGCTCATCATGCTGGAGGTACGTCAACTTCAGCTGGTCCATCGTGGCGCGGGATACGACCGTCGTGGCCACTGTGCCTGCGAACAAACACGACGGACATTGTGAGTACTATTCTGCAACGCCCATCTTACCATACTGATTTATGACAAAAACGAAAAGCACGACCGTTGAGGAATAAAACATGGAATCAACATAACAGGCATGGCAACAGATAACTATGATTTCTGCGGAGAAAGCCCAGATCTGGAGATTGGAGTCCATCCAGCGCAAATAAATCAACCCCTGGACAAATATTCCAGTGGATTTCTGCGGATCCGTGGAAAATTGCCATGCCTGAAATAGTTCCATGCATCCACAATTTCTGAGTAAGTAATCTCTGAACAGGATTATGATGAAATGACTTGTACCTGTACCAAGATATAAAATTAAATGCTGAACTATTTTCTAAACACATTTATCAATAACGAAATCCAAAGATACTTTCATCATAAACAAAGAAACCAAGAAAATATCACCGTACACCATATTGTAGTGCTATGAGCAAGTTTGAAGTTGGTTTTTCCCCTATACAAATACACACATTACTATTATTATTATTATCATAATAGTTCAGGAACACTTGCATAAGGAAGTTGAGAAATGCTTACTTGTTGCCTCAATGGGGGCAAACAGCTGGAACCAGTTCTGCATGATGGAGATGAGGGCTTGAATCCCAACCTCTGTAGCGCACGTGACTAGCCACCGTACCATTTCCCGCCGACGCCAGTTCAAAGTCATCAAGGTCATTCTCATCACCTGGAACAAACAACATTGCTAAATAATGTATTCCGCAGACATTATGATGGATTAATTTATATTGCTGCATAAAATCAGCAGACTTTAATTAAGGATATATTCATAGATTATTAGGATATTTTCCATAAATACTGTACTAATCAATGTTTTACCAACTAGTACTGTGAGCATGTCCTGTTGCATAAGAGTACTTGCATTATAGAAATCTATTTATTATTATTATTATTATTACCTGTAGGCCAAGCTCGAAGGCGGCGTTGAGGGCTGGCATGTGCTTGGTGCCGTCCGGAGTGGTGGCGATCTTGAAGGCGTCCTGTGCCAGTTTGTAGAGCTGTGACGAGCTGTGGATGTGTTGCTGTGCACACTCTAGTACGCGCCGTAGTCTCCCTGTGTCACCTGCAACAATCAACATCAGTTTAAGTTTTACGTAAATAAAATCAACGTAAATGTAGCAGGCTACTTTATCCCAAGATTGACATGGTCTACGGTAGTCACACTAGGACGGAAACATGTGGCTAAAAACATTCAGGTGTTTAATTAATCCGCAAAGCTATCTTACCGTTACAATCAGTTGTAATCCTATTGTAAGATGTAAGTTGTAGTCACCATCCTTATCTTATGATAATGGTTGAAGCTCTGCGGATTGCACATATCAAACATGTTCTATAAATAAAAGGATTTTACTTTTCCATTTAGCATGTAAATTCCAAATACAATCGACTCACTTTTGGATGCAGCGAGCAGTGTTGAGGCAAGGTCACACTGTTGACCTTCGACATGGCTGAGGATGAACCAGCGTGGGAAGCGACTCAGGATGTTGGAGCCCACATTGTTGATACCGTTGTCCAGATTTACTTCGTCCGTGTTCTCGAGCACCGGCAATCTGTGATGATAATTTTCATAAATACAGGCAAACTGATAACAGTTGTCATAAATAGAGGCAATATGATAAATATTTTCATAAAGAGGCAATCTGATAATAGTTAATAAATACAAGCAATCTGATAATAGTTGCCATAAATAAAGGCAAATATGATAACTTGTCATAAACAGAGGCAATCTGAAAACTTGTCATAAAGAGGCAATATGATAACTGTTGTCATTAATACAGGAAATCTGATAACTGTGGTTATCGAGGCAATCTGATAACTACCGTATTGTCATAAATAAGTTGTCATAAATACATAGAGGCAATGTGATAATAGTTGGTGTAGAGGCAATTTGATTACCGGCAATCCGCAATAAATCTTGTTAATATGTGATAATAACCATCATTGATATACAGTTAAGTATGCTAGTAATGATTTTTAACAAATGCGAGTTGAACTAGCGCTTACCTCATTGCTCTCATACCCAGCATATAGGACAGGTCAACGTCAACAGGAAGTAGACTGTTAAACAGATAGCGAGCGAACGTGTGCATGGGGTAACTCTCGGGATGTATTCCTATACCCAATCCACTGCTAGGACCACCTGGAAATGCAAAAATAATTACTTAATAAATTATCATTTATGTACCTTTAAAATCAATGCCTAAAATAAATAATTATAACAGTTACGTTATATAAATATAAAATCTGAAAAATCTGCTTTAAAAAACGCAGTGAGTGATTATGGAGCTGCACATGACTCTGGTGGACTGAACTGACCGTCAAGAAGTAGCGTGGCCTGGTTCTTCATGACGCCGATGATCATGGGGTCGGTGGGGATGTTGTGTAGCAGTGACAGGAGGCGCTCCTCTTGTTTACAGGCCTTCTCCTGGGCGTACAGGCCCGACGGCATGATCCTCTGCTGGCCCAGACCTGTCACAGAGACACACACTAACTAGATATACTCAGGGTTCAGAATTAACACTCGCCTGCTCCGCCCACCCAGGCCATTTCTCCTAATGCTAAAGGCATTCTAAGGGCAAGTAGAAATTCATAATATTTCTTATTTGTATCACTATTCAGGCGATTAAGTTTTAAAGGTAGTTTCTATCTCTGTATAACCGCTGGACGACTACATCTTTAGTTATCGATGTTAATAATGCTAGCAACACATAAACTGATTACCCACTCTACGACAGGATGTTTTGGCCTACTAACTGGCAGTGTGTGATGGTCTCCTATTGAGATCATTGCCGATTTTTCCCCGATTTGAACAGATTAAAAAATTAATCAGGAGTTTCCAGTTGACACAACTAACCATTGTAGTACTTTTTTTTTCTTTTTTTTTGTAATGGGGTTTATAGTCGCTTTCTATAATCTTTCACTAACATCACAACTTTTATGACAGGAGGAAACCCGCAACATCCGTAGCACTGAATGTTGCAGTAAACCTGCGAGCACCGGCTGGTACTGACAGAACAAGGATGATAACTGTAGTGCCACTCTACAGACAGTGCATCCTACCAATATAGCGTCAGCAATGTAACTTCTGCGAAATTGATGCCGGAATTTGAACTCGGTACCTTTTGCTCCGAAGTCCAACGTTCTACCACTGCGCTACATCCCGCCCCGATGTGAAGGTATGCAGTTGTTGAGAGTAGTAGCACAATGGTAGACCGTTGGTCTTCGAAACCAAAGGCCTCAGTTTCAAACCCCATCCCGGTGTCAATATCAATGTTTGCGAAAGTTACCTTTCCGACGCAATCATGTTAGGATGCGCTGTCTGTACCGTGAAAATGGAGATTGCTATCTTTAGTCCGTCAGTACCACAAGGTGTTCACAGGTTTACTGCGACATTACATGATATGGATGTTGTATGTTTCCTACTGCCCTAATATGTCAATCAGTGCTACTTTAGTGAAATCATATTGAAAACGTACCTAAACCCCAATTCCCCAAAATAAGAATAACAATAAATGTCATGTCTAGCTATAGTATATGATTTCCTGATTACTCGAAATACATTAGAGTCGATGAATTTGTACTCAACTTTTGAAATACTCTCTCGAAAATTAAAATTAATTTCAATTATCAATTGTAAACTTTATCTCGGGATATGGAAGAATGGGGGATTAGTTATCTAACTTGTACACTATCAGAAAGTGCTAACTATAGAAGTACACTTAAGTCGTATGAGAGCACGTGCACTTGAACATCCTCAAAACTAGGGGCCGTTTCTCAAAACAGTTGTAGCTACAATTGATTGTAAGTCAAATCTTACGGACCCAAATTCAACGCTGAAATAGTTGAGAATATAATTGGCTTACACTAATGTAGCGGTAAGAGTGTTTCCTACAATGGACTTACACTGTTAGCAGGTTCATAAACTTGGACTTATTAATTGTTGTTACTGCGCGCAGATCACGATCTCACAGTCACTTCCGTTGTCTTTTTTTTCCTAGTAATTTATATACTTGACGTTTTTGTCTTGTTCGCATAATGAAGACTTGAAATACACTGCACCGGTATTCTATCTTTCCTTGATGTTTATGAATTGTCATATTTCTTTTGAATAATTTATCTGCACCGCCAAGCCTGTGTACTAAGAAGAATGTACGTATTCATATACATGCCATACATATGGCATAGAGTGACAGTAAACATTCATTAATTATCATGTCAGGGCTAGTAATATAAAACATTTTAATAATGTATTCCCTTCCTTGTGATACCTTTGATATATATATGAATGAGATATTTTTATGTTTCTATTTACTATCTACTTCGACTTTTTCCATTTTGTTAGGCTTTTATACATACAAATACATAAAAAGGACATTACAGTAAATAAGCAATATATTCAGTAAATTAACAGAACATTGTCAGTAAATTCATGGACAATATGAGTATAATACAACAGATATTGGTATATACATTAATTTTAGGTAGTTGAAAGAAGGTTTTGTGCCATTTCTGAAGTGATATTATTAAGCTTAAAGGATTATTATATTTACCTATAAATCCCAGTAGTTTGTGTTCCTCATTAATGTGTGTGTGTGTGTCCCTTTATATTCTTGTAATAAAATGTCATAATATTTATCATGGGCTTTAGTTCCGTTAAATTTAGCATTTAAAACATTGGCATATAATGATTTGCATTTCACTAAGCATGTTGCATTGAAAGGAGCAATTGGATTCTAGTTTGGAGTATTACATTAATTGAACCAATTTGAGCGTATGAATGTTTGGACGGCAGCACAGATTCCTTAGTAAGTCAGAAAGTTTGTTTTCAAATTATAGATATGTTTTACGTTCATTGGCATTTATGAGGTCATTAATGAATACTATTCCTTTCTCAAACCACGAAATGGCTACTGGCACTTAATAAATTATGTTGAGTATATTTATTATGGTGTACTAATTTTGTCAGTGGAAGTCCGTTAATCAAATTCCAGCCGCCCTAATTTGTATTGTACCTATATATTATTAAAAGTAAGGTCTTGTACATCTGGTATTTCTACTATAGCAAAATAAGTATGATTCCTTGTTTCTAGACGCGTAGAACTGAAATATAATTATATTATTATACTAGGTTTTATATGTAATATTAGTTTACTCTTTTTTTTCATAACTGAGATTATTATTAAAGGCATACAATCACGGTTGATAGACCTAGATAATGACCAAACGAATTTCAGTCTGAGACTAATTACGTTT
>JAUTBQ010098087.1:0-16068 GCA_032361185.1 Lepetodrilus ovalis | reverse complement strand
CTCTCTCTCTCTCTCTCTCTCTCTCTCTCTCTCTCACTCTCACTCTCACTCTCACTCTCACTCTCACTCTCACTCTCTTTCTCTTTCTCTCTCATTCACTCCCATACCCACAACCACTGCCAAAGCTATTTTCATCTGAGGAATATTTATTAACAGGCTCTGTTGGTAACTTCTGTTCACTAATCAACAGTCCAACCAGTTTATTCAAATAAAAATCTGGACATTTTCCTCCAAAGTCCAACAATATACCACCACACTACCACCTGTACCAACCACTAATGGCTGTAACGATAGTGCAAACTCATGATAGATTGCAATGTTGAGTTATCCAATAGCAATAAATCAATAATGTTTTGATCTATCGATTGTTTCACAATAGTAGCACGACTATCACAATACTATTGCAATACCGGTAGTTGAATTAGCTTCAATAGTCACCCTAGTCTGTCTCACAGACCCTGTTCTCTAATATTCCTATTCCAAATATCTCCCATGGACAAAAGCAAGTTTTCTGGGGAACAGGTTAAAGAAATTCAGAGGCTCCTTTAATATACAAATATTAAACCCATCAGTAGAATTTATTAAAAATGATTTACTTTCATCCTCTGAGACCATTGATAGTCTATCATCGCCCCTACAAGCCATCCACCCTCATACAAATCACCTACCCTTCATTCAATACATTGCCAAGCTTTCAGAAGCCACATGCTAATGCATCCCCTGATGAGGTTCTTAAAGTATATCAACTGTTCTTGTCTTCGACAATGATAACTGTTCTTAGCGTGCAGTCGATAATACCATAACCAGCTTTACGTGTTCAACCCGCTGTGGGATGTTGTGCTTTTCTGTGAAGTTCCAACAAAATAATGATTTCCTGATTAAAATAATTGGCTATATCTGGGAGACTTACATTGTATTTGAGAATTTCATAGCATGTCCCCGAGATGTTAAAACGGCATGTCAGTGGGGGAAAAGCCACTGTGAGAAACCTGATCTTCATCAGTTCATAGTTAAAAGGCAATTTTAGTAAATTTGACACCCTTGTGTAGCGTGATTGTTATTGTGTATCAGATTTTTATTGAGTGCTAGAATTTAAAACACAATTTACAAGTCAACAGTTGGGCTAACTTCCAATCTCGACTTTAATTATCGAGAGAATTTTTTTTATTGTTCGAGACTTTGAAATTTCACTCCAAACGTCTGCTGACTTTATATTATTGTTGACTTAATTATAATAATAAAATCATCCATTTCCAATTTGAGAAGCAGGTTTTAATTGAAAGGTGTGGTTATTTTTTAATTAGAAGGTGTCGACATATTTTAAATTGGAATGATCTTCAGTTCTCAGAGAAATCAGTGGCTGTTCATGGTTCTTTATGTTTCCCTAAAGTGTTAACACATATTTCAAACAGAACAATCTTGATTGCCTCATTAAGTATGTATACTTGTCGATGATGACCCTCATCAGTAGTATTTGTTTATGAACTGTAAGCAATTGTTTTACAGTTAGCACGTGAGGAAGATAAATATTTACTTTACGAGACTCAAATTACAATTATGTTGTGTTGATGGATGGGCGGTAATTAACAATGTGTTATAATTTGTTGTCATAATATTGATCTGCGTCGATGCATGTCCTTGTTTACTATTGTTTTCTTATCATGCGCTTAATTGCAATTAGCCATATGGGACCAGCCATATTCTGTATAGCAGAAATCTATTCATTAGGCATAGCTAAATTAACCAAATTTCACTCATGGATAAAATTGAGTACTGTATATGTAATCTGAATGATCATTGAGGTTTTTTAATTAGAACAATATTTTTTTTATTTATTTTGTTAAATGAAAATTAAATTACATTTACATGTAGACATTTGCATGGTATTATAAATCGGTATAATATTTATCCCCACATTTCATAGAAGTAGTATGCCGTAAATGTATGGCTTAATTAGTTTTGTTGTTATTTTCGGTATGATTTAAAATTAATTTAATATTCATTAAATCTAAAGATAGGATTGATTGTGCTGTGTCTCAGTTCCTTAGTGTCACATGCTGACAGATCGACACTAAGGGTCTGTCTGACAGTGTGTCGGATTACGACTGTCCTCTCATCATTGTCTTGGCTAATTTACTTAATTAATCTTAATGAACTGTGGTAACTAACTCATAGTAGACGAAATGTATAGACTGTTCACCTAGCCAAACTATTGGGGAATTTGTATTACATTAATTTACAGTTGTTGTTTATTATTGCTAATTTAATTTTTAAAGGTTATTAATTATTCTTTTCTTTGATATTTAGTCAAAACATTTGTTTGATCCATTGTTATATTAGTATAAATCTTAAAGCGTCACAATACATATTGTTAATAAATCCTCTTTTTCTAATATGTCCAAATCTTCTTATTTCGCATATTAAGCATCTAAAAGATGTTTTTTAAATCCTGAAATGGAACTTTTAAAAGTCGAATAGTGTTCATCTCCTTTATCTTAAAAAAACATCACTTATGGTAAATGTGTTGTACTGGTTTCCTTTGTGAGTTGGACACTCTTAGAGTGCCGGAGTGCCTCAGGGTGGGGATGAGAGTTGGGGGGTGGGGGTCAGAGGAGTTGAGGTGAGACAATTTTATTGTTGAGTGCCTTCTCTGTATGTCGTATGGAGATTCCAATGTAATGATCACAGCCAGGGCTTGACTCTTGTTGCGGGATTACCATCTTCAAAGCAGGTGCTTGTTTGATGTCATCACAGTCTTGATGATCCGTGTTCCTCCATATCTCAATCCCTTGTCTACTGCCACGTCAAATAGCACATTATCTCTTTAACTCTCATATTTTACTCATTAAAGAACAACATCTCTCAAGAAGTTTGACAAATTATTACGTCCCCGCATGTAGGTGTTGTTACGTAGGTATTGTTCTGCACCTTCTGATGCTTTTGTCCGTAAGGTGATGGATTTGAGGAATTACTGTTAAAAAGTTCTTGTCGTGGTTTTCTCTTTGAGAATTATTCAAAGGACGTGTAGCTAATTGCAATTAGAGATTTGGATATGTACAGGTTCTGTGTTATCTTTGGTGTGTTGCGTGCTTGTGATGTATTGTGAGAAGGAATGTCCATGTAGTCACGGTTGTTATCCTGATAGTGATCAAAGATTAAATAATTCTAAGTTCAAGGTCAAATGTACTGAAGATTGTGTTTTACATAAAGTGAAAAGTGAATTCAGTAGCGAAATTTCAACTTTTCTAACTTTTTACTTTTTATTTTTATTATTTGTGTGTATTTCTAGGCAGTAGGCACCAGTTTCTCCTTAAAGCCAAGTTCTGAAATTTGATAGAAAACTTTCCCACAAAATATCTATTGGCCCTTTCTATATTTTGTTTAAAAAACCTGTGATTTAGTCTATTATACATATAAAGAATAATAGGCATAGAAGATCACTAGATAATATTAATTGCTATCAGCTCTGTTAATAGATACACTGATATTCTTTTATGATAATAATCACGTTTTCATGAATTATTAAAGTAATATAGCTTTTATTATTATGTCCATGTTAATGTCAAACAGAAAGTTCATTAATTTTGGATTTGTTCAGATGAATTGCAAACTACAAATAGAAAATTTACAATAATATGTCATAAAAATTATAATTTGACAAAATTGAAATGTAAATACCAAAGATGAAATCAAGGTTTATCTTGCAACAGAATTAAATTACTAATTGTCCAATATAAATACATGTAATATCAAAAGTTATTCTTATTAATATTATTAATTTTCCTTTCAAGTTTTCAAAATACATTGACCAAGATTAATAACAATAATTAAGTTAGTGTAACTTTGAGCACAAATATTTACACAATTTTCACTTCAAATTCTATAGCAGCGACTCTTTCAGTTAAACTTTGCCAATGTTTGAACAGATCCCTGTTTGACTCGGAGCACCGGTAGACAGATACAATAAAGATTAGCTCCCAAGTGTTAGTTTGATTGGTTCGCAATAAGAGATTGTCATCATGTAGATGATGCCTGCAACTGTTTGATGACGTGTCCAAATGGAAGGAAATAGCAGTGGAGGAGCTTGTTATAAGAATATTAACTGTCGCCATCAAAGAGTTGCTGATTTGAAAATCTGGATGCAGATAGTGGTTATTGAGTTGTTTATGTGTATTGTTCACATGTATTGTTGAATAGAATAATATATAGTTCTAAGGTGTTCCCAGAATGTACGGTTTCTCACAGCATTACGGATGCTCTGGTTTTTTAATAAAAATTGTTTATGAAACTTTGGGTCTTATTATTTAATTTATTAAATTTTTGCTAATACATGTATTGTTTTTTTATTGTTTCATTTTTCCATTTCCCCCCATTGTTTTATTTTGTTTATTTGGGGTGTTTTTTTACAGATTGAAGGTGGGGTGTGGGGTGACTTTTTTCTTTGTCTTGTTTTCTCTTCTTTCTTAAAAGATATAGTTTTTACTCTCTCCCTGCTGGATTAAGCAAATACACTGCTATTTAGAGCATTTCCAGTACCCTTCAGCATAAAGAGGGTTAATTCCTTCATCACCACGAACATCCACAGAAGACATAAATGTTGAAAAGTAGAATTGTATTGTTTCCGAGACGGAATATCAAACTGGTTGGTTTATGATTTATGAGATGAATCTCGACAGGTTCAGTATTGTTTCGAGAGATTGAAAGATTCAGTGAGCATTATAATAGGCTTTACTTATCACAATGAGATGTTAATCAAATTCAAATCTATTCCGGTTTCAATTCAAAAACAATAATACTATGGTTTACCTATCACAGTGTCATGTTAATTAATTTCAAATCTATTCCAGTTCAATTCAAAAACAATAATGCTACTAATGTTTCATAAAATTTGCATTCAGAGAAATAATAAGAGTGTCAGTCAGATTTTCTTGGTAGATTTCTACGGCTCCATACGTCTGGGTCTACGAGGTAGGAATTTGGGCCACCATTGTCATATTTCCATCTTTCCACTAAACTGTGACTAAATTTGTCAACTGAAGACCAGGCTTGGCAATAAACAATCTGTTCTGCTTTGGTCGCTGATGAGAGTTTCATCGAAAGAGCAACACTTTTGTTTAGAGAGTATCTGACCCTTCAGATCAAGAGCAGACATTACTGTTCGACCTCCGACCCACGGCAGTTAAAAGAGAATGCATTCGGGGTCTCCATTCGCAATTGGAGTTACTCAGGTATCCCAAGTCTGCTTTATGACGACTTCTGAACTATCCCGGCTTCCGAGACAGTTCAATTGTCTGAAATTTCACTAAACATTAATGTTTTATGAGGTCCAATGATCATGTTTAGCCATGCACCCTTTGAAAAAACTTGAATGCTGCTTTTCTCAAGACAACGGTGTACGATGGTCAAAATTTTGCATCGACCGTGTGACTTATTCAGAGGTGTTGTACATTTTAACGGAATTGATGTTTTACGAGGAAAGCGTATGTCAGGTTTTTTGGCAATTACTGAAGAGGGGCAGGAAATGGATTATGGGTGGAGGTTTGATGGTAAAATGAACCGATGAGCTTGGAGAGTGTGATCAACCGACCCACCCCCTTGCTGTTGAACTGGCTTATTTTACAGGTTTATGTGTAGAATGCCAACTGTCACCACGTTTATACAGTGCCACCTCGTTATAACACGGTCCGATATACAGCGGATTCGGATATAAGGTGGGGATCCCATTTGTTATTTTTGCCTGCAATATTGTATAAGGCGGGTACTATAATGTGGGGGGGGTATGTCATGGAACCCAATTTCAGCGTTATATCGAGGGGACATTGTACCTACAAAACTTGGGACACAGGTCATCAGAAATGCCCATCTTGTTAATTACAATTTGAAAAACAAAGATTTATCCATAGATAATTAGTACTTTCTTAAGGAATTATGATCTTCATGAAGAAGAAATGGAAAGAAAATGAGAGCACATTGATCCATTCATTGACCAATGATAATGATGTATCACTATGAGCAAGCTTTAGTGTGGATTTGGCGCAATAGTAATGTTCACATTATTATTAAATGCAAAAATGTTTAAGTTTAATTTTATCATACATGTACATGTATATGCTACAAATATTAATAAGAGTATTTGTGGTGCCCTACCCTATATAGTTGTATGCTCATCAATGGATTTCTTTGTAAACTGAACTTTTCTATTTTTCAGAATTTATTAATTTGTGTATTATTGAAATATTTTGAAGGAAACTTTGAGGAAAAGTCCAAATTTATCACTCTTGGAGATCTACCTAGAATACTAAGCTTCTTTGTAAATGTGTGTAAAAATGTGATGACTGCATATTGAAATAACATCAAACTTTGATCCATTTAAAAAATAGGAACATTGTTTTAGGAGTTTTTGATAGATGTAAATTTGAAATGGGAGTAAAAATTACAATTTCGGGATTAGAAAAAAATTATTGTTTTTGTTGAAGAAGAAATCAGACTTTTATTAAATCCTCTATGGTGTACTTACAATGATATAATAATTATGGTTTTTTTTAGGGTTAACATCATTGACCCTAAAGAAATTAATATGAGATAATAATTTTCATTTAAACCAAGGACCGTTTGATCCTGACATTGGTCACAAAGGATAAACATTAAAACAAGCTGTTTCTTTTATTTTATCCATGTCCGCAGTTTTTTCCTGGGAAGTCTGACACAGCAAGCACCATTTTCCTCACTGCGTGCATTATGGACGTTCAAGTGCGAAAAAATGTCCACTAATTCTCGCTGATTTTCCACTAATGTGATTTTTATGGGTCCAGCTGTGCATAATGTTCAGGTGATTAAATTGTTTGCAAACATCCCACAATCTGACAGGTACTTGATCCTGTAGAATCCCCCAGTAGCATTCAGACAATATTATAAGTTGATTCGCACACATTGCCTTATGTCCGCCCAAATCTAATTCAAAACTTTGTCATTGTCATCCCACTCACGCCCATGAACATTATTCTCCGTGTGAGCATGTGCTTGTTTTCAAATTTGGGGCGGGCTTCGTATATGTAAGCTTGTATACTGTAAATTTATTTCCAATTTAAAGGGAAGTTCTCAGCGTGTAAGGTTATATGAATTTTACAAAGGTGTTTCCAAATTTAAGAGTGGTGTTATGTGAAACACCACCTTGAACCCGATTTTTTTGTGTTGTTGTGTCATGTAACATTGTGACACTGGTGTCAATAATTGCATGTTCAACATGGCTTGAAATGGCCACAGAATTGAATTAATGTAGCGTAGGGGTAAGTATATTTGCATTGCTGCTGTCCGCAGCCTTAATTGTTCCATAATTTGTGTGCTCTGCTATTTAACGACTCAGATACATTACAGCATACATGTCAGCATGTGGCAATATTGTCGCTAATTGTTTCATAATTTGCGTGCTCTTCTATTTAAAGGCATTCGGATACATTACCACATACAGACTCCTATGGGGTAATATTGTGTGTGCATGTACTTCGATGCAAAAATAATTATGCTTTCTAAATGAATTTTCACCCTACACATTGATTTATATTATGCAACGTGACAGGAAAGATCAAAATCACGATTTCGATTCTTTTATGCCAATCTGTTCTGGGCGTAACCTTGCAAGCGAACATCCATTGAAAATTAGTCTGAAATTTCGAGACATTAGACTCAACACTTGTTCTGTATCTGCATAGACAACGTAAGTACCTGGTTCATTCTTAAGGCACCCCTCCGTACTTCCTTAGCCTTAGGGAGCTGGGATTCGCACCTCGGGGGCCAATTTTAATACACCATCCTTCGATGTCCATATTGCCTTCTTGGCTTATACATTATAGGCTTTGTATGTACATTGGGAGCAGTTAGTGAACAATTCAGACAGGGGGCGAATCTTAATATACCGTCCTTCGATGTCCATATTGCCTTCTTGGCTTATACATTATAGGCTTTGTATGTACATTGGGAGCAGTTAGTGAACGATTGCGTTCTTCAGATTGCTACAACAGATGGCTGAACTAAATAAATGTGTACAGGGATACAAGCTTTGGTGTGTTATTACACTTTCCGTTTCTAAAATTGAAAAACAAATAATCTCTTCAGGAAAATATAGAGGTTAGCGAAGTATTTGAGTAGTTTCAGGGATTAAGTAAGGTGACAGGCCGTCTTAGATCTTGGTGGATATTTTACACCATGTTTAATTGCACACCAAATGTTAAGCTTTAATTTGCTAGGCTTATTACCTTAAGAGTGTTTGCCGTAATTAAAGGTTTACTGACTATTAGGTTTCTGCAATAATTTATTAATTCTATATTTATGTTTGAAATTTTATTGATGAATACAAATCTGGTATTAGCTTTGCTACTTAAGAAGTGTTGAGAAGGGTTGGGGTGTGTGGGGTTGGCGTGTGTGGGGGTGGGGTGGGGTTGTGGGTGGGTGGATGGGGGTGACTACCAGCTCTCAGCGAATATATGGAACTTAATCCGAAAGCATTACTTAATGAGTATTCAGGGGAACTTCATCTTCAAATAGCTTCAAAGAGATTGAAACTTTCGAAGTGTGAGTTAATTGAAGAAAATCCCTATGTGGTACTTCATCCTTAGACCGAGTATTGGGCCAATCTTGAAAACGCAACTGAGAGTTGGAGATGGGTCTCTTTCCCAGAGATAGTGTCTTGCGTAACCAATAGAGTTGTCTCGCGAAGACGACCCCCAGGTTTTTGTTTTCTTTGAAAATGGTCCCTAAAATATGGTTCTTCATTTACATTGATGTCATTTCATGGCCCTCTTGATCAACGAGTGTCATTGTTGTGTCTCCAAAGGGTCCAATTCATCACGTTGCAGTTTCCGAAAGAACGGAAATTGTCCGGAGTTTGGATGATGAGCCCCCTGTCTCTATACAGCTTCCTTCAGGTAATGACTCGGGACAGGGCCTTACCACAAGCAGCGGCCGGCATCCCATTCAGAAAGACAGAAAGGACGTAATTTACATTTTAATCCATCCACACTTCAAACCAAGCCTCCACGTTTCCAATCTTGTACTACAAGAGACAATGGAGACGTGAGAGAAAAGTTTTCAGTGTTTTCACTTTCGGGATTCTCGATGTTGTCCAGTACCCCATAAGGTTGAAGGTAATGAGGGGAGGGTGTAGGGACCGCATGGGCGCTCATTACGATAATGTCACCCACACAGGGGTATAATGGACCCAGGAGGACCCAGCCCGGACCCAATTCCCTTTGAAGCCGGCCCCCACCAGTCAGCACCACGCGTCCAGACAGACACCTTGACCCCTTGGCCAGAGATAGCCAGCGCCTGGCCGGCCACAAAAAGGGACATAAAACGTCGGGACGGCGAGCTTCTAATGGGAAACCGGACGACTTTCGGTGTCTCGCTAATGTAAAGGGTCCATCCCTAATGTAAAGGGTCCTCGTGGGGATCCTGGAGCTGCTCTGGTGGAATTGGGTCCAGCTTGTTAATCACCCCCCTACCCCCCACACACACTACTCATGCATACTCCTCTCCCCCCTCACTGACCCATGACTCAATGATTACCCACGTTATGTCGTATTAAGCGGAGGTGACGTGGTATTAAACAAGGGGAGCCGAGGTCTGTCTCCAGAGACAACATAACCTTGAATAAGTGTCTGCCGCGATAAGCTCACTTTGAATTGTCCCAGGGAATTAATGGACTGAAATGTTACCCGATACCATTAATTATTCAATTTCGATGAACTGCGGCCCTTTTTGGGGCAAAGAAAACTCACTCGTTTATGATAATAATGTAGACTAATTTGCAACTGTTTCGTAAGAATCTTGTGGAAGTCACGTCAATAGGTGTAATCAGTTGTGTACCTTTGGAATTTTCTGGTTGTTGGAACCATCTGGGGCACCACTAACAATGCTGGTGAGAAAGTGTAAATTGTCATATACATGTACATAGTGTTTTCTTGCATAATATTTGGATGGTCAGTCCTTGATGTGTGGATTGGATTTTTGTTTATTGGTAATAAGAAAATTCATCACTTTATTTAATTTGATTATTTTGGAAAAATATATTTCGGTTTAGTTCCGCTTTAAATATTCTTTGACTTATCACAACTTGTCAGTTTAGGACAGTAGGATATCTGTAACCTCCATAGAACATATTGTTGCAGTAAACCTGCAAACACTGACAGACTAAGGATTGTATTTAATTACCTTTTACTATAACTAAAAATGTTTCACTGACATGATGTGGCGTTATAACTTCAGATGCCGCCATTTATATCTCTTAAAAATATAACACCACTTCTATTTGCAAATACATGTATAACCCTACTGTAAAATTATCAATAGATGATATCAAATTTAATAGTTGATATTCAAAGAGCTTGATAATATTGCATATGATCACATTCTTTTTTATTTGTGTGGTAATGTTGAATCTAGAGCTATTTCAAAATATTTCAAGTATTTTCACAAACATTTCGAGTTACTAAACTATATTATAATTTTCAATCAAATTCATCAGACACTGATAAATAAATTTCTATTGGACATCTCTGGTTGCCACTAGGATTTAGGAGGTTAACCAAATTTGAAAACCAAAAAGTGAAACCTAGACAAAGACATATTTGGTTACAAAAATGCTAAACTTAGTTTTTGGAAATGCTCTCCAAATATCAAATTCTCGTAGAATCTTGACTTTACCGTAATTCAATCCTTATTAATGACTGATATACATGACTAGGTAAAGAAAATTTTCGTCAAACGGCTGATACGATAATTAATGAGTATCTGTCTCGAAAGATGCATCACGGAATATTTTTGCTCCCGCATTGAAGCTTTCTATTATGAATATCCATCCAGCAGGAAATGATACATGACAGTATAATATAGCATAAGCTGTATGCCTTCACATATCACCCATTATGTCTACAAAAGGATGGGTTAGAGAGTATTTTTAGGGGTCATATACAACAACAGAGTTTACGAACGGCTGATGTTCATTGTGTTCATTGAATTCATGGGTTGATCTTTTGGTGGAATTAAACCAGACTTTGTCAATGCTCATCCGCTATATGATTGATGGGGGATAAGTTTATATAGATTTACCCGTTTGTAAGTCAGGCATTTTTAGCCATGCTGGCCGAAACAATAGCGATGATGACGGGTGACGGATGACTTGAGCGGGTAGTATTTTTGGCGACGGATACGTATGGGTGGGACTGTCCATCTTTCGTGGAGACTTTCACCCGGAAATGGGACAACAGCGGGCTGAGATTTTCACCCACTCAGATGAATCCTGTTGCGGATGGTGCCGTGGTTTGTGGGTAATGTTATGCCATATCCTGTCACGATTGTGAAAGTTGGCGTAACTGATGGGTGTGCCACTGATTGGTGTGACGGTCTGTTTGTGTTGTCTTTGTGTTACTTACTGTCATCAGATGGAGGGGTTGATAGGGTATTGGTAGTGACAGGATGCACAGAGTGATGAGGCATGACAGGATGAGAGACAGGATGCCAGGCGACATGTGGACAGGATGGTTTGTCATCAAGTGTGATGGTATTGGTTTGACTGACTTTTATGTCAGGGCATTTCCTGTTATAGGATATTATGACTTGCTTGTCGTTTAACCCTCTCCCTCCTGCAGGCAACCAGAGATGCCCTAAAGAGCAGTGACTGTGCCTAATAGGGTTAATTAAGTGATTTTAAGTTTTGACTTTTTTTGGTGATAATATTTAAATCGTCATTATTGGTCAATGACCAAGTAGTTATTCGGTTATTCAAGTTAACTTTGTTCCATTTGATTGAACACTGATACAGGACATCTTCACTTGCCTTCAGCATAAAGAAGCTTACACAAGGAATATTGCATTTGAGATCCTTCCTACTGAATTAATTTAACTGATGTGGGGCATCTCCAGTTGCCTGAAGCAGGAAAAAGGTTAAGAATTAGATATTAATTGCTACTGTTGCTTTTGGATCAAGTTCATGTAAAATATTGTTTGAAAATTAATACAGTAAAATAATTTTTTCAATAAATTCAAACTTTTTAAATGTTCAGTTATTCAACATTTTAAAATGTTCTAACATTTTTAATGTTTAATTGTTCAAGATTTCAACAATTTAAATAACAACTATAAGAATTAATAAAAATATTTGGCTTTGTGGGAGAAGGAATGAAAAAATAAATTGGTAACTTTAGATTTTTTTCAAGAAATCTTTTTTTTTCTGGCATGAACTCCTGACAGTGAAAGGGTTAAGCTACAATGGTTATTACAGAGGACATGACAATTATCACTTGGATAGAACAGCATACCTTCCTATGTGTGGCTATCAAGCCTAATTACTGTTGCAACATCCACTGAATGCCATGGTCAGGTATATACTACACATACATATTTATGTACATAACTGGCAACAATTATCGCCTCCATGCTAGTATGACAGCTAATTATCTCCCTTTGCCCCCTGTATTATTTCCCCTTACCCCCTGCATTGCCGTCCCAGTTACAGGTTTGGGCCTCCAACTGGGGTCTCATAATGCTGGTATTTACTTTCCATTACAATCGGCCCTCCCCTCTGTGACTTCCTTGCTTCTACAGTATCAGTATTTGTTTGGCCAATTCTGACATCAATTTGGAAGAAAGAATGAAAAAATAATCGTGGATTTGAAATTTTTAGAGACATGTCCTGATCTTTTGTTTACTTTAATTGTTTTTCTTTTGCCGTTGAAATTGGTTGCATGATTTAGGTCGGATTGGGATGAATATGTTTCTAATTGGTGTATAGTTGGTTAAAGCCTGATGGTTTTCTATGGTTTTTGGTTTACAAATGTTTACATTGAGACTGAGTATAATAGTTGGAATGCGAGTCCATTTGGGGCGGGTGGTACTAAGCACAATGGTAGAACGTTCGACTGTGCAGTAAAATGCCCCAGGTTCAAATCCCGTCCTGGGGACCCAGGCTCAATGCTCAATCATCCAATCAGTACCAGCCTGTGCTCTCAGGTTTACTGCAACATTCAGCGCTACGGATGTTGCCTGTTTCCTCCTGCACTAAACTGACAAACCATAATATTAGTGAAAGGATACTGAAAGCAGCTCTAAGTCACAATTCAAATAAATAAATTAATGCATTATACCAATTCAAAACATTTGATGGGTGGGAGGTAGATAAATAAGACCAAAGATGATTTCATATTTAGATTTATTAATACAGTGTATTTATATTACTGTAAAGTAAGGGCATATATGTGTATATGTAGTTGATAAAAACTTGTAATATGATGTATTCCTAAAACGTAAGCAATAATAATACATTTTAAACCTTTTCTATTCATTCAGGGCTTGTATTTTATTTCCACCTGATCTCCACCGATATTCATTTAGGGTATAACAAAGAAGTTCACAAATGGCGACATGGTCAGCAGAATGTCCAGTCACGATTCTTTATTCGATAAAATACTTTTATTTCTTTCGATTTTCCGTGATATCATATACTCCATCTTGACCAATCAAATGTTTATTCAAATGTCGAAATGATGACTTCCCAGGGAAGCATGAAAACTATTGTCACATAATTGACCTTAATGGAAAAACCATATTTCGTCCGTCGCTTTTAAAACTCGGACATTGTCATGCCCTGCTATTAAAGTAAATTAGTCCGACCTGCAAGGCTGAAATGGAATTTGCCACAGTGACCAGAGAAAATTCTTAAACCGCACACCCCGAAACCTGTGGTTTTCTCACTGGGGATGAAGGTGAAAATTGTCACCTGTGCTATAAGTATGTCCTTCTCTCTCTCTGGTCGTAGTGTGACCCCCACAGTCCTAGCATGACCCCCACCCTGTTCCCAAGCCCCTGGGGTCCCTTCGAACCTCCTCACGGTTCCCCTACCCCAGTAATAGCCCATTTGTACTCCCCCATTGAAATCTCTGGAAGAGCCCATGCCTTCAGAGGCATTCCTCCAGACCCTGGCCCCAGAAAAACCTGGCCCCCAGGGGGTGGACCTCGCCCTCCAGACCGGGATCTCTACAAGTTTAATAGGTAGTTACACGGCCCCCAGAATGCTGGAGAGGGTATCGTTCCAAAGGGTAGGGGATCCCTAATTAGGGGGCCTCCGAGACGGTTATGGTCAAGTAAGGCCGGTTTGAGGTTATGCTTTCTATTAGAATACCATAAAAGGGTACGAGAGTTAGTATTATTGTCCGGCAAGTTCTTGCGAATCAATTTTCAGGTCATTATGGATCTATAAATTTGATTTTAACAGCGGTTTGAAGACGGCCCCTCCTTGGTAGTCGTGCCTCGTTCCCTTGGGAAATAATCCTTTTGGGGGTAAAATTTGAATAAGTTGTGGAGGTGAATTCAGAGATATTTAAATATGTGAAAATGAGCAACTTGTAATTGATGCCTGTCAGTGTTTGACGCGAGTGTTGATTGGCATCTATACATCAGTTATTGCTTCAGTATCAAACATTTACACTTGTTTCATGTTATAAATCACCTGTTTGCCTCATTCATGACAATAATTAAAATTTATTTTTAAATTATTTCTTGACCTCAGTTCAAAATTTGACACTTTACAAAATGTCGTTCCCACAAATGTGTTCTTTCACACATGTATAATTACTGTTTTTATATTTTATTGAACCTTTTAAGGAGAAAAAGTTACAAAAAGACATTCATATCTAAGTTCAAGATAGCATTAAATTGGAAAAGGATATGACAAAAGGATAAAGAAAATATCACTTCAGGTAGTTAATTAAAAAGATATTTTCTAAATAATTCACACTATATTACTGAGAATGTCCATATTGTAGTTTAATTTCAAAACGTAAATGAACAGTCAAAGATTCCATTATTTTCTATTGTATTAAATTTCTTTGCTGTTGACAAGTGTTATTTTATAATGCCTTTTTGATAAATGCTATTGTCCATGAGATCTGAATTCAATGGCCTATTGTGCATTGCTATATGGGGTCCACTATATGTACCTGAAATGCCATCTGTAATGTTGGTTCTATGCACAATACATAGCCACAGTCATCATGCTCATGCCATCGTGCCAACCAGAACTTGAAATCTGAGCCTGATAAATGAAAACAAAACACATAAAATAAAACAAGCTTAAAAATTGATGAATGAGAAAACAGAATAGATCTATAAAAATAAAAATATATTTATTTTTAGAAAAATTGATGAATGATAAGCGAGAATAAAGATAATAATAACAGGTCTCATCAGTGAAACCAATACAGATATCATGTTTGAGCCTTGACATGCGTACAACAGATATTTATAAGATATCTGATGATTATAATACTAGGTCTGCTTACAATGTACTATATCCATGCTAGAAAGTATCCTCAAAGAACTACATTATTACAATAATACCATAATGTACGACAGATATTTCCATGATTTCCATAATGGTCTATAATGTACAACATATATTTACATGATTTCCATAATGTTCTATAATGTATAACACATATTTATAAGATGCTAATAATGTACAATAAAGGACAAAAGAGGTATTAATGGTAGAAGTATACATATAGATGCTGAATGTACAACAGATAGTTACAACTGCCGTGGTATTGCAAGGGCTTACTCTACAGTATAAGAAAGTAAAGTTCATTATGATCAGTATCATAGAGTACGTGGTCCTCTGATTACAATGATAAGGGATCCATATGTTGAAAGTTCCTGTGGCATGATTGATATAGCAAGAATCAATTAGGACTCGCTGATGACACAAAGGAGATCGGACAATTGGGAAATATTGTGTTTTATAATAGTAATTTGGTGGGTGTTTTATTTTTTTTTCAGAATTGTAGTTCATTAGAAAACGACTTGTAGCAGATTTTTGTCTGAACATTGTAGATTGTAGATTTGTGTCTCCCTGATTCTCTACTGTTCCATAATTCTCTTCATTCTGTCTGAGGGCCTATTTTTGAAAAGTTCTTAAAATCATATGACAAACTTAAGGATACCTATCGTGTGTGCTATGTACATTCTTAGGCTAAGAAGATCATAAGAAGAACATTTAAAGAACAGGCACACACAAACACT
>JAUTBQ010097976.1:0-16076 GCA_032361185.1 Lepetodrilus ovalis | reverse complement strand
AGTAGGAGTAGTAGTAGTAGTAGTAGTAGTAGTAGTAGTAGTAGTAGTAGTAGTAGTAGTAGTAGTAGTAGTAGTAGTACCGGTAGTAGTAGTATTGAAATGCCAATGAATAAACTACAAAATGGGTACTGTGGTGGCCATATTGGAATCCCAACATTGAGTGAAGTCACTATAAGTACAAACTGGTTGAACCAAGCATGGCATCGGTTGAACGGTTTCCGTAGAGATATGTCAACAATGAGAGATGGACAAACATGTGACCATTTGACTTTTCTTAACCTTTTGACCAACAACACCATTATATCTGCTGTGGGAACAAATGTATTTATGACAGGGAGACCATTGCACAAACTAATTTTACCAAAAGATAATTTCATAATACCCATCACATGACCAAATTAATGCTGTAGTTATCGACACAGCTTGTGCTTCAAATCATTATTGCTATAAAAATCCAAGGAATAAATTTAGTACTATATTGCACAAGTATCTTCCCTGTTTAGTACCATTGCACCAGCACCTTCTAAGATTAGTTTGTGAAAGTGGGCCCTCATCACACACAGGTACCATGACCCAACCCCACCCACCCCCACCCCGCCGTAATTATGATCTACACCGGTCTGCGGGTCTGCAGGTGTTGGCTAGTCACGGGCACCGCCGTGGCAACTAGTGGAAGGCACCACATGGAAACCGTTCCTGGCAGTTTATCTTCAAGTGTCAGAGTGATTAGGCTATTGTTAGTGTTCCAACACACCAGAATGCCATAGGCTGATATACCGAGAAACACAGCTCTCAAGTCTTGGATAACAAACAAAGAGAGAAAATTTGATATCTGAAAGGAAAGATATGTGCCAGATTTTCTTTTAATAGTGTAAATAGTTTGTTTCAAGCTAAACCAAAAGTGAACACTATCAAATTGCTTTTCAGAATTAGTATACTGTATGTGATGACAAACTTTGGTTACATGAACCAAAGTTTAGTTTTATGTTGTATTTCGAGAATATTGAATTTGGAAATCTGTTTCCAGCTGTTGCTGTTGTCCACAAGTTGGCACTTTATTTAGAGTTAACTGTTTTGGAGGAAACATAAATATATGAGATGTAAATGTTATCACTGAACTTTTCAGGAATACATCAGTTATATCCATCGTCATTAAGATAGACTTATCGTTTACAGATATGTACGCTAGATTAAATCTAAAATTAACATCATAAACACATCACTGATATGCTGGGTTTCTGCTTTCTTGATACCAGGCCATTCCACTCATTACCCTGGTTTTGATTGGTTTGTTTACATCACATGGCCATGTATCCATCATCCAATCAGATCATACGACCATCTTGGGTCAATCTGAGACTAACAACATGTTGAAGCTAGTCTTGAAAATGTTTGGTTTGGTTTGAATTAGGGTTAACAGTCACCTTCAAGATTATCTGGCTCATCACGGCTTGTGAGTTAACGATGGAAGAAAACCTGCTACACCTGTAGGGCATAGTATTGCAGTAAACCCATGAGCTGGTGCTGATGAACCAAAGATGATAACTGGTGACAGTACACATCCTATCACAATGGCATCAAAAATGTTACGGTACTTCTGCAAACACTCTGTTCCAGGGTATAAGTTCTTGAACCTCTCGTATCTACTATGAAATCATAAGCATTCTTGTAGCGATCTCTCATACATGGCGATCAGGAACTTTCAAGAGTGCTATGGTCTCATAGTTGATGTTAGAGCTTCGAGAAACGGTACCCTGATGCTGGTTCAAACACAAGTCTGATGATCTATCAATGCTCTACTAGTCACCCTTAAGTGTTGAAAGTTAAGTCATTACCTATGTCACTTGCCACTACACTACCACCATCACCTAAACCTGTAAGTTATTCTACAGTTTTCAGATGATTTACCATAATTAGAAAATTAAGATTTGAAAAAAAATGTCATGTTCGTATTTTTAGGGTTTAAAAAATAAATATTTTGACAATTAATTTAGGTGTTCGAATTATTACAATAATTATGGTCCCGCTGCAAGAACCTTCGCCTAAACCAGCAGTGAAGGTGGAGTTGTTAACTGTAAGCGATTCTAAGGTTTTGCACAACTACCCTCACCAGGTGGCGTCATACCACGGTTACGAGGACACTTACTGGTGACCTCGTGAGGCGATCTCTCGAAGAAATTTGCAAAAGTACAGTTTCCTGATCGCCTGCTGGGCAGCGAGTCACAGTCAGGCAGTCTGAAGTAGCCCCTGTCCTTGAAGTAGATCCCTTTTCTCTTGTTCTCCTCTATGCTGGCCCACTGCTGGTAGCAGAACAAGTCCTTGACAGCCAAACAGCTCTCCCTGAAACAACCAGGCCAGTGGTCAAGGAAAGTGTGCATTGGAGTGAGCAGGATCCCACCCCATAGACCAATAGTATAGTACAGTGTCCCCTCGATACATAGACCAATAGTATAGTACAGTGTCCCCTCGATATAATGCGGAAGTTGGGGTCCATGACATAACCCTTACCACCCACCCCACACCCTGTGTTATAGTACCCGCCTTATATGATATTACAGGGAAATAACGAAATGGGATCCACATCTGACCCTGTGTTAGATCTGAATCCGCAGTGCATCAGACCGTGTTATATCAAGGGGGCACTGTACTATGAGAGTTGTAACTATAGGTTAGATCTATTCCTCAGATCCGGACCAGGGGCCTGTTGCACGACCCTCTTGTAGCACCACAATAGCTTGTAACTGGGCTCCCGCTACAATAAAAAGTGTTTGACCTTACAATACTTGTAGCCTACAAGAGTATTATGCAACAGGTCCATGGACCCAGACTTGTGGTCTATTCAAAGGACCCTGGCCCAATTCCTGGCAATATGATTGGCTCACATGACCTGAAACATGAATACATTATCATCCTAACCTTAACACTAGCACACATGAGCCTATTAGATTGCTGGGAATTGGGTCCAGGTCAGAGGAAGATGGATGGCAAGTCCAGGTCCGGGTAAAAGACCCAACCCATTGTATTGGCTATACTGTATACATGTATCACAGTAATGTAGTGCTCTGATCGGTCCTGTTCTAACTATACACATGGTACAAGAGTGGCTACAATAACATCATGATTATTCTGTGGAACATGGCCATGCATCATCTGTTGTTCACAGCTACAGAAAACTAGTTTTGTAAATGAGACTTCTGAAAACCCTAGAGAATCAGGTGATTGATAAATAATTCTAAAGATATACCATAAGCATACAAAAATAAAAGAACCCTGATTGTAATGTTAGGAGGTGGTCTCATTTAAAAATCAATGAACATATTGCTCCGCCATGAGAATAGGCACGTTATAAATATGCATTATTATTATTATTATTATTATTAATGCTTTATTAAATGTTGGTCAGAATCAATATCAGTTGTGTCCACCATATACAGCAGAACATTCACTACATCTGGCAGGCATACTCGAAATAAAATTACATATTGTCACCCTTGGCATACCCTGCCATTCCTATTGTACAGCAATGCCAAGGTCATTGATACTGGCTGGTTCAAACTGCCAGAGCAATGGGGTTTATAGTCACTTTCTAGACTCTTTCACTAATATCACGACTTGTCAGTTTAGGGCAGGAGGAAACCTGCAACATCCATAGCGCTGAATGCTGCAGTAAACCTGCAAGCACCAGCTGGTACTGACAGACCAAGAATATGATATCTGTATTGCCACTCTACAGACAGTGCATCCTATAAAATATCACATCAGAAATGTAACTTCCGCGAACATTGATGTCAGTGAACAAACTATATCCTTCCTAAAACAACCCACAAATGTTCAAAGTCAAGTGAGTAAGGTAATGTGTTCCTGGTCCATTAAATTAGCTGCAACACAGGACAGTATGGGGACTAGCAATGTCATCTTGCAAGACAACATTTTGACCTATTCTTTGAGCCATTGGAACATCAGCAGGACTTGAGATTTCATCAACATATCATTGACATGGTTTGTTATGGACCATAATCAAATCTGATTTCAGGTTGTCTGTATTCCTACCCCATACCATGACACTGTCCATCCTATAGGAGCCATGTTCCTGAATAGGGTTCCTTTATTTTGTGTGAGTAGTATATAATCAGAAATGTAGCCAAAATTAAGGTTAACATCCAATGGTAGATTTCCATAATGAGTGAGTAAATATGGAGTTTAACTTCACTGCAGGAATCTTTCACCCATTTGTGACGAAGATTTCCATAAGTTAACATGGAAGCAATTCATTAATGAACTGATAAATTTGAGCAAAAGAAACTCATCCCAATTTGAACGCTGCATGGAATGAACCGGTATGTATAAACGAGCCGTACCTCTCTGCTTTGAACCACGGTGCTCTATGCTTCCCTGTGAAGGAGGTTGTGTAATGAATTAAGCAGGTTAATGAGTAAGAACTCAAAGATATCTATCTTGAGGAGATAAATCTGAAGATCAACAAGGCAAGAAATGCGCTTATCAGTAAAACTTCACTTTATGGACCTTGCTTATCAACAAGGTTAGTTGGAAAATAAATTTAAGAGAAGCTTGGGTGCATAAGCAGATGCAGTTAACATTATGGGTGAAATATAAATAGATGCATACCATGGTGACCTATTTTATTAGAATTCCGTGAAATAACTGTATGCTATATTCCTTGCAACTAATATTTGGCTTCCACCCAAATTATGGTTTTAATTTAGTGAGCATTGTGTTACAATAACCTTTTGAGCAGTTAAGATATATGGTAGAAAGATATGTCTTTTACAATGTATATTTACAATACACAGGTTAACATTGTGTCTTATACAGATATAATGTTAAATAATTGATAAATGTATGCCGAATACAATATCTCATGCAATACAGACAGATACAGCTTGACCGCTATAGACAGATATGTCAATGTATAGACAGATATGTCAATGTTGAATCAGTTCTGTCTGTCTATAATGATGTTTACGGCTTGTAAAGTCTGGATAACTAAATAATCCTTATCTTTACAAACCATGGGCAAAGATTGCCGAAAAGATTTCAGCACATGTCTTAAACACATGGGGAATACTAATTACTGTAATAGTGTTTACAAGCATCCTAGAACAGGTGTCACTGATATCACATCACAGGTGTCACGCAGGTCACCGATACTGCAGCTCAGGAGTCATACAGGTCACTGATACTACAGCTCAGGAGTCACACGGGTCACAGACACTGCAGCACAGGTCACTGAGATGCTGTCTATCTCACAGATCTCGGCAAGACAGCGTCTATCTCGGCTTTCAGCTACATCTCGTGGCTGGTGGATGCCGATAACCGTGGGGAATACTGGAGTCACTCGGCACAGAAACCCTGAGAATACTTCGCCGCCCATCAATCCCTGTGAATTTCCCCGGCAATTAAATCTTGCCACATCTGCGTAACACATTAGACGCCTTGCTTGAAAAGATGTGACAAATGTGTGTTGTTTGATGGGAGTCCTGTTTGTGTAGCTTTTCCATCTTATTTAGGTTTGATATCAATATTGGCAAAATAATCACATCAGTTTGTTTTACTATGTTTGTGTTAGTGTGATACTTGATCTGATAAAGTGTATTGTTCTGGAGTTCTAGATTTTTGTGTCAGATAGATGTAAGAAAATGTCAACAAAAATATATCAGTTAATGAGTGCTGTGTTGACACAAAGATATACAACATTTATAAATCACTGGAACATTGTTTTCCCACAGAATTTCATTGATGTCTTGATGTCACAATCCAGCCAATGCGGTTCTCAAGGATAACATTAATCTACAAAGTCTGATATATGTATTATCTCGACAGATGAAAGGCTATAAAATTATTTTAAAATAAAATGAAATTATAAATATTAAACAATAATGATGTTAAAAATTAAATAATATAATACATATTAAATATTAATGGTGTTAAAAATAAAATAAAATTATAAATATTAAAAATGAATGGTATTAAAAATAAAATAAAATTATAAATATTAAAAAATAATTATGTTAAAAATTTTAAATTAAATAATATAATAAATATTAAACATTAATGGTATTAAAAATAAAATAATATCATAAATATTAAACACACTCTCCATAATACTAATAGTAAATCCTGGAACTCTTCTGATAAATCAATTTTCAAGGACGTTTATTTGAACGTGCGTACAGAAGCTGAGCTCACCTGCAGATAGGCTTGTGCCAAACTGTTTCTCCTTTGACATGGCAGTCGGGAAAAGCAAAGTGGCACATCAGCTTCTTGGCAGGTTTCTGGCAGTAGCCATCGAAGACTCCAGTCTGGTTCATCTCCTTCCACAGCTTGCCTACGATGACCTCAGCGGAATCCTCCTGTTCCAGCAGGGACGAGTTGTAGAAGACGCGGCGACCGGACAGGCTGTCCGCACAGACGTCGCCGGTGTATGTCCGACATTCCCCGCGCTCGCTGTAACATAGACACAGACAGACATGTCATCACAGTTTTCTGGCGATGTGCGACACTACTTCTACAGATGTATTGGAATAAGTCACATGGAAACAGTAGTTATACTAGTACAGTGTCCCCTCGATATAGCGCTGAAGTTGGGGTCCATGATATACCCCCTGCCTTATTGTACACTCCTTATACGATAGTACAGGTAAAGAACAAAATTAAAATGGGATCCATGACGGACCCCGCCTTATATCCGAATCCACTGTGTATCGAACGGTTCGTATTATATCGATGGGACACTATATTTTATACATATTTTATAACATCAAATCTTGGAGCATGGTAAAATAAAAGTGGCAGAAAACCACTAAAACTAAATATTCATATCTATAAAGGAATACCAACCATGCAATTTCTATAATAATTCATAAAAAAAAAAATCACATCTTTGCATTTGATCTTCAAATATTCCATAATTACAGATCTGCACCAGTTGTTTTTTCTTTTCTTTCCGGTCATATTTATCGTGAGAGACTTTTTATAGTACACGACACCCTAATGCACCGATCCGGTCTTCAATGTCTGCCGATGCTTTTTGATATGATTTATACAGGCTAGGCTAGATGCACTTTCTGTGTAATAACCATACTTAACTGAGAGAGGTCATCCAAGTAGAAGGAATTCATACTAATATTATATAATCACTGCCTCGGGAGAACTCGCAACAGGAGTACCGTGACGTACACCTTTAAAAAAACATCGATGAGTCACTGAAAGCAACTTACGATAATTTCATATTCTTAAAGTTATTTTAAAATTGATTTAACATTTTATTATTTTTATACAGTGTAGTTGCATAATTTTAAAGAATTTTATATTTAAATTTATATTTTTTTTTATTGTTAGATACTTTAGGAAGTTCACATTGGTCAAGAACATCATAGTAGATTCAGGGAATGGTATCACCAGCTGATCGCGTATTTTTAGAGATGCAAGGTTCAGGTGTAATTGGCAAAGCAAAGCAAGACATCTACATAGATCGGCATGAAATGCATTATCACCCCTATTTCATAGATTCAATTTGCACGTGCTAATGCTTTCTTCACTTACTCGCACGTGCAAATTGGACCGACTTGCCCATTCTTTCGGATGTCGCTACTCTGCATAAAATAATACTTACTCAAAATATTTGGTGATCATTACTTGGTGATTTTTTATTACTGGTGCAATATTTTTTAATTTAGTTTAGGGCAAATAAGATAAGAAAATTAAGTTCTTTTGTTTTTCATTCCATGAAGTATTAACCGAGATAATCTACGAAATTGGGGTGTCAATTAATTTCATGCTGACCTATTAATCATGTCACAATTTATTTAATAATCTGATTGTTTGTTGGAATATGTCTATTGTGCACTTTGAACGATTTTCTACATATTTAAAACTTTGCATAAAATTGACAGATAGGAAATGTTAGTGTGCATCGAAATGTGGGTCAAATATGCAAGTGAATCTTGGTCGTACATGTACCGGGTAGTACTAAAACCCAGGGGTTGTAACTCCAACATGTCTATGGTACTTGCAACTATCTACTGGTACAACTATCATAGAGCCGAGATTATTTTGTGCAACAGGACCCTGTATTTTAATTGTCAGATTTCTGTTCTTGCCTCATTAATTGAATAATGTGTTCCGCCAAGTGGGGATTCAACCTCTGCTTCAATCAAAATTCAATCAGTCGGCATTAGTCTCTACCCATCACAACTTGCCCATTTTCAAATCAAGGAGTTTGTTTTGCAACCCTAATTATTTTACCAGAGTTTACAAATGATATAAGCAATATTTTCTTTGTTAATAAATTATCATTTATGAAAGGCACCCTGTTACCAATAAGCAATATTTGAATGTTAGTCTATTAGGCATACCCTGTCATTTATTTTTTTATTTTTTTATGTAATGGGGTTTATAGTCACTTTCTAGAATCTTTCACTAATATCACGACTTGTATTGTCAGTTTAGGGCAGGAGGAAACCTGCAACATCTATAGTTCTAAATGTTGCTGTAAACCTGTGAGCACCAGCTGGTACTGACAGACCAAGGATGATATCTGTAGTGCCACTCTACAGAGTGCATCCTATCAATATTGCGTCAGAAATGTAACTTTCGCGAACATTGATGCCAGGCCCCCTGGGGCGGGATTTGAACTCGAGACCTTTGTCTCCGTAGTCCAACGTTTTACCACTGTGCTACCACATGCCTCCATTTTATATTGAGTCCAGGTTCTAACCTCAGAACAAGAAATTTAATGTACTTGTATGAATACTAACAAACAATTCGTCAGTTTTCCATGACATACCCCCTGCGTTATAGTACCCAAGTATACAATATTACAGGGAAATAGTGAAAATTAAAATGGGATCCACGTCTGACCCCGTGTTATATCCGAATCCGTTGTCCTTCGGACCATGTTATATCGAGGAGACACTGTACTTTAAAGTTTATGTTGATATTTTCATATTTTCATGGTAATAGCTGGCATATTTTGAGCTTCTAATTGCCAAATTGGTGTATGTAACTCATATCTGAGGAACTACCGTATGTGGATCAATCTGTTACTAATTCCTGAATCACATAATCAAATCTCATCATCACATGATCAAATTTTTCATGTATTGCATTATCAAATATGATATGCTATATTGTATGATCAAATGTCTCTTTAGCACATGATTAAATGTCTCCTTAGTCCTTATATGATAAAATATCTCATGATTAAATATCTCCTTATCACATGATCAAATGTATCCTGCATTACATGATCAAATATCTCCTTATCATATATGCATGTACAGTGTCCCCTCAATATATACTATAGTACAGGTAAATAGAAAAAATAAAAATGGGATCCATATCTCACCCAGCCTTATATCCGAATCTGCTGTGTATGGAACAGTGTTATATCGAGGGGACACTGTATATCCTCTATCATCGGATCACAGTGGGTCTGGGCTTGCGGGCGGCCATGCGTGTGTGTGTGTGTGTGTGTGTGTGTGTGTGTGTGTGTGTGCATGCGTGTGTGCATGTGTTTTATCATCTTTCTTCTAAATTACCAACCCTTTTGAAATTCAGTGTATTGGATTTCTGTTAACATTATTTCTGCTTATGGCAACTAACGATGTCATGCAAGGCAGTAATCTTCGCTGATCCAGCCTTCTCACTGTCAGTCAGCTATCAATATGGCATCCCCAGTTGCCCATCACAGAGAGATGGTTAAAACCACACCTCAGAAAACCCGCCATCTGCAAAAAACACTGACCAGGAAGTGAACCAATTCCTGCTGTCTGTGTTTGTGATTCTAACCCATCCCGGGGGAACATTAAGCATCCAGCCCCGGTGGTTTGTTTTCCAGAAACACGAGTTTGTTATATAATAACAGTTGCGCTGTCATTGACACACTCACAGATGGCGGAAGTATGGTCGGTGCACACCAGGATGGCATAGAAGTACAGTCGGTGCATTTCGTGATGTCTAGCTTTCTCAGCACAACAGTTGCGCTGGGATCTTGTCAATACACCTCTTGCTGCTGACACGCCATTAATGGCTTATCAAGATTATACAGCAAATTATCTGAGAGAGTGCGGTGTTGGAGGGGATGGGGAGTAGCCAGGTGTCATCTCTGTCAATCATGTTTACAACTACTGCAATATTTCATGAAAATGTTGCTTTAGAAACAAATTATTTTAAACAATTTGAAGACTCTCATGTGTTCAAAATGTTCTTCAATTTGATTTTGGAATGAAGGATTGTCATATACATATTCATGCTAAATTTCTACTAAATTACATATATTTTTAAATCCATCTTCACATACTGTAAATCATAAAATGTTAAAGAGCATAAAACTTTAACAAATTTAACGAGTTGCTCTTTGACAACATTTAATTCGCTAATATTTTGTAAAGAGTATTCCATAGATGTAGGCATATGGACAAGCTCGTTAACATTTTGAGATGCTAATAGGTCGATAATCCACCATACACTAAAGTTTAATTACACTAACATTTTACAGTAACAATTAATTTCTCATTGCATATTGGTTAAATATTCCCACAGTGACATCCAACAGAAAAGCATAGATCATTAAATAGGACTTTCTAAACAGAATAATGTTAAATTACTAGTATCGTAAATCTGTTTGATTGATAATTTTATGTTACTGCCTAAATATGGAATTATAATACCGGTAATTAACGAGACTGCACTATATTGCACTAAATCCTAGCTTGAAAGCATGCTCAAAGCGCTACATTATTACCCCAGTTATTGGATCACTGTGCACTCATGCAATTCCTTCTCAACTCCCTGGGGAGTATGCATGACTCTGTGACAGTGTGATATTTGCTCCAATGTTCTTCATGTGGTTTTACAAATTAGACCATATCAATAAAGTGTTGGCAATTGGTGTTAGAAGCAGCGTGGAGTAACTTTTTAGCAGACTCCGCTTGATCCGTACCTCTCACAAGCTCTACCTACATCCAGCTCTACAGCAACCAATATGATCCCGAACAAGCTTCAACTGCCTGAAGAAATCGTCAACTTCCTGTTCGACATGGCCAAACAAATGTGACTAATCAAGGCCAGCCCGCCAATGTTTTATATAGCTATACACTTGATTGAGACAGTCTAATTTGTAAGACCACATAAAGAATATTGAAGCAAATATCACACTGTCACAATCTATAAAGATATATGCTTGAGAATAAAAACAATTCTGTCTGATCGAAGAACCAAAGTCTGTTTCTCGCATATAAATAAACATGGATCCTGGTGAAATATGAACTACAAACATTTTACCAAATACCAGATTACCATATAGTACATCTTAAACACTGAAACTAAGTATTTTCCTGGTTTATTTTTTCCCCTTGAGAATGTGGTGCGTACTATACATGGTAGCGTACTATTTAAGGAAGAGTACAGCCGTATTTCCCACTAACCTATTTTCCATGTTCGGGGTTGGAGTTTATAGATATTTCACCAGCTTGTCTGGTTCTCGAGTTCAAGAACTAGTAATCACGTTCCACTTAGATCACGTGATGAGACCCTTTGTTTCGCTAATCGCCAAATCTGATCACTAATTGATCGTGCGCTAAACTATCGACAGCGTATGTTCTGAGTAAATCCAATCGTAACCCTATCTAAATGCCAGTTTACCTCTCACCCCAGAATTGGTGCGATTACTTCCTTAAACGTATTTGATTCACGTAATTGCCGTTAATTGATTAGTTCAGAGGGTAATAGCACCTGTATGTATTGTGGGGGAATTATAGGATCTGGTGTGGAGGGCATTGGAAGGAATGCCTTTGCTTACAGCTACATTTGAACGTGTACATTTTTTGTATTGAATGATGTTGTAACATCTATATAAGACATGACATAAGTGAAAGAATCCTGAAAGAGGCTCAAAACCTCAATGCAAACAAAACAACAACAACAACAAAATTAAATAAAAACAAATAAAAGATATACAATAAAGGCATATTCATAGAAATTGGCAATAATATTTTATGCACTTTGAGCTATAAATACAAAGTTAATTACAAAGTATTTAGCTATTGGTGGCTGTGATTTCCTTCATCCTCTAAAGACAGGACAGGTGACTACTATTTTTACATACACTACTGCTAGTATGGCTACTTTTCAGTTTTTCATTCTAGGTCATAATTAATAATAATAATATTAATAATAACAATAATAATAATAATTTTTAAAGTTTATAGATTGAGACAATCAGAGTGCTCATAGTTTTACTTTTCAGTTTTTCATTCTAGGTCATAATTAATAATAATATTAATAATAATAATAATAATAATAATAATAATAATTTTAAAAGTTTATAGATTGAGACAATCAGAGTGCTCATAGTTTTAATTTCTTGATGTAGCAACGAATACAAGTAGGTGAGTTATGTCCCCTTTCCATGTTGGCTTGGTTTTAATTTTATACTATTTTTAGAATATACGTCATCATGCGCTGAGAATAAAAGGTTATTTCCCAGGGTCAGAGTAGCAGCTTAAGAGGAGTACAAGGTCGTGTTTGATTCGCAATCGAGATTGCAAAAGATTGTATGATCTGACCAATCAGCGAAAAGATTGTATGATCTGATTGGTCACATCATACAATCTTTTGCAATCTCGATTGCGACTCAAATACAACCTAAGGCAATATTTCAGTGGGAAGGTAACCTATAGCAATGTTTCAGTCGGAAGGCAACCTAAAGCAATGTTTCAGTGAGAAGGTAGCCTAAAACAATGTTTCAGTGTGAAGGGAAACTAAGGCAATATTTCAGTGGGAAGGTAACCTATAGCAATGTTTCAGTGGGAAGGCAACCTAAAGCAATGTTTCAGTGGGAAGGCAACCTAAAGCAATGTTTCAGTGGGAAGGCAACCTAAGGCAATGTTTCAGTGGGAAGGCAACCTAAAGCAATGTTTCAGTGGGAAGGTAACCTAAGGCAATGTTTCAGTGGGAAGGTAACCTAAGGCAATGTTTCAGTGGGAAGGTAACCTAAAGCAATGTTTCAGTGGGAAGAGAACACAAGAGTTACTTACCTCTTGGCTAGAGCTTCCTTGGCCATCCTCTGCTTGTCCGACAGTCTGTACTCAGATATGTGAACCTCTCCACGACCTCTGTGCTGACCTGGGTCGCTGTGACCTGAGGTCAGAGCGCCCTGACACAGTCCATGAAGCTAATTAAAAGACAAAATGTTGAAATCTATGTTAATATTTCACTGATTAGACATGTTGAAAACATCATGATGGTTTAATGTGACAACAAATTTAAATTAGCAAATAGTTATAATTGCTTCATAGCAGTAATGGTCTTAACATGAATATCTAACATGCTTATAGCTAAATCAGAATAATCTACCAAATTGCACATCCATCCATTGTGATAAAATGGTACAATACAATAGGGCTGTTCGTTTTCTACCAACTGACCTGACCTGGCAGCCTGCTTGACCCCGGTGACCAGAAAAACGCGATCGATTTGGCCAATATTTGGAATACAACCTATATCACAGCCTGTTGTTAGCCAGTATCTTGAAAGGGGAAAATTGGGCATGTGTCGGCGGCTCAGAATGTGGAATCGTGGGTAAGAAATTGGGCAAATTGAGCGGGTCATGTCAGCCGGTAGCAAAATGAACAGCCCTAATGAAAATAACTAAAAGCATAATAATATTCTTAATTTTTTCTCTGAATCAGGAGAAAGTGGATGGTGTCCATACCTTATTGAGAGCTGCAAACCGTGCAGATGCAGTACTTTTGGCCGGAGGTTGCACGCCAAGATCGCTATGGCAGTCATCTGAGGATGGACTATTCGAAACATTTGTCGCTGTCACCGTGACAATCCGCTCCGGAACTGTGACAATCTCAGGCTGGGAACTGGACGTTGAACCACTGACGTTTCCTGAATACAAACCGCGATAATGAATACCCAGTATGCCATGTGTATACTAGAAGTTTTAGTGGGTTTTTTCAGTGATCAAAGTTAATGTTTAGATTCACTAGTCTTCATACTGACATGGTAAACAAATACAATAATATTAAACAAAATTTTGATTTATTCCCCAGTATATCTAAAGCATTCGAACAATTTAGACTAAACAAGAGTGTTAGTGTAAAATTATTTCGCTGTTTTTGTATGAAAGAAATTACTTCTAATTTTGACTGGTATTTATTATCCTTACAATTATACATTCTGAATGACAATGATAATAAAATGGTGATACATGATCACAAGATGATACAAACCTCCATCGACACCTTTCAACGACTCCTCTGACTGGCGAGATGATAAGCTCACATTTACGATCCGCTCTCCTGCGTTTCTTGTGAAATGCTTCTCAGTGGGATGTTTCCTTATGTTTTTACTGTTATTATTACTATTATTAAACACCTTGTCGTGTTGAGACGCCGATGTACCATCACTTGCTGTTGGTCGAGGGTAATGGAATCTTTGGTCTTTCTCTACTGCTGCAGTATTGAATGTATACCCAACAGGCATATTTTTAGCATCATGTTTGTCGGGAACTGTTGATGTCTTTGCATCTGAAAGCTTTTCTTCTTTTCCAGAACCTTCAACACCATACTGCGAAGAAGTCTTTGAAGATCGGGACGAGTGCGACACATCAGAAGACTGTGTTTTATTCGACGTCACGCCTGCGGCTGAAGCTTTGGAAGCAGTATCAGCTGTGTTTCTCGACATCAGAGGAGGAGCACATTCGGAATCTCGAGGAGACATGATCTCGCGTAGATGCTTCTTGGATACCTTAACCCTCCGAGCTCCTGCAGTATTGAAGTTGTCCAGATCTCTAGCTGATAATGTCGATGAGGTGCTCGTGTTCCGACTCCCGTTCTCGGGAAAACTCTGATCATTGGGGTCCACCAGAGTGGAAGCTATCAGAACATCGCTTGCTGTGGTGCTCTCGTCTGACTCACGATTCTGCACGTCGTGTTTCTGACCACCGCTAGAACTCTCGAACCGTCTCTCGTCAATCCTAGAGATCTCGGTCCTCCCAATACCGCTGTCTGCCTGTAGATGTTCCGAAAGGTCCTTGCTTCGAAGCAACGTTTTCGATTTCTCCCCATCAGATCCTTTGCTGGTCTGAGATCTGTGGGACCTGTTTGAGTTGGATGAACTGTGCGAGTGTGCGGATTTGTCGAGGGCCCGCACAGCAGCATCAGTCACTGACAGCAGCTCCAAGATACTGGTGTGCGTGTCGTGTGGTTCACCGTTGGCCTCCATCTCCAGGATTAGGATAATAGGAACCACCAGTCAGGTCCGCATATTGCGTAACAGTCTAGCATCTGAAAATGTTAATGAAGTTTATAGAAAGAGTAAAGTAACCTGGACAGGGATAGAAATTAACTTTAAAACTTACTAGTCCGAATAGTGATACAACTAACAAAAGACATTAATTTCTACTTAGTCCTTAGGATACCTTTAGCATTGGGAGAAATGGCCCGGGCTAGCAGACTAGTGTTAATTTCGATCACTGCTGGGTATGATGAAGTAGCATAAAATAGTGTGAAATACTAGTAGGTCAATGAACATGATAAATATATGAATAAATAAATATATAATTTATTGTATATTGGTCAAGTTAGTGATGCTTGTAAAGGATTTGCATTGAAATAGTTATACTACATGTACTTTGGAAATTGTGCAAGCTGCAGAAAATACTAGCGATACATTGTGACAATCATACGCATGGTAAATATTGTTTATTATGGCGACAATAAACAATTACAGCAGTTAATATTAATTCTTGGGAGCACTTTTCCTGATAATGATAACCTATAGTAAAAGACTTGTCCCCTCGATATAAAGCTGAATTTGGGGTCCATGACATACCAGCCTTATAGTACCAGCCTTATCAGCTTATAGGATAGTACAAGTATATAACAATCACATCTGACCCAGTCTTATATCCGAATCCGCTAAGTATCGAACAGCCTTATATCGAGGGGACACTGTACATCCTAAATTTCTACTAGTCCTTAGGATACCTTTAGCATTGGGCATTTTGGCTTTGGCTACAGGACTAGTGCTAATATTAACCCCTG
>JAUTBQ010097865.1:0-16078 GCA_032361185.1 Lepetodrilus ovalis | reverse complement strand
TAGTTGTTTTCTTTAATCACTTGTGCAAAAGTCTCAGAAAATGGAAGTATTCGATACTCTTCAAGTCTATCATCATCAACAACGATAACTTCATCAGCACCATGATTTACTAACTCTTGTGCCAAATCCTTAACACCCTTACCGATAAGAAGTGTTGTAACTTTTGTATCATTTCCTAAAGATTCAGCCAAATCTCTTGCTGGAGTTAAAAGCTCTAAAGATGGTCTTGAAATCTCACCTTTTACAACCTCTGCCCAAGTCAAGATACCTTTTGCACCTTTTCTAAAATCGATAACCCTTAAACTCTCATCTCTTTTTTTCTCTTTTTTAACTTTTTTCTCACCTGCTTCAAGCGTGTTTTTACCAGATTCAAAGTCACTTAAAAAGCTTTTTATTAGCTCTTTTTCATTGTTTCCTTTTGACATCTTAGCTGGAGCTCTTTCACTTTTTATCGTAGCAACTTTTGAAACTATCGTTGGACTTCCACTCTCTCCTGGAACTCCAAGCCCGATATGGTCAATTCCCAAACCTACATCGTCAATATTAAAAACTGTTACTTCGCTATTGTTTGCTTTTATCGCACCACTAAGTGTTGGACGACGAGGAGCTATTCCTGTTGGAGTTAAAGATAACGCACAAGGCATAGGAAGTTTCATCATCTGATAACCACCTTCGATAATCCGTCTTGCTATGATGTCGTTTCCATCACTCTCTAAAGTCTCGATAAATGTCGCTTGTGGAATACCCATGTTTTCAGCCACTTGACTAGGAACATGTGCTGTATCTCCATCACTCGTTTGTCTTCCTGCTACGATAACAAAAGGCTCTTTACTATCTTTAGAAAAGCCCAAATGTTTAAGCATCGTTGCTATCGCTAAACCAGTTGCGTAAGTATCACTACCACCAAGTCTTCTATCTGAAAGAAGATATGCTTCATCATAACCCATCGAGAGTGCTTTTTTCAAAGAAGCATCAAAAGATGGAGGTCCCATCGAGCAAACTATAAGTTTTGCATCTGGGTTTTGTGCTTTTAGTTGAAGCCCTGCTTCTAAACCAAAAGAACAGTCTATATTTATGATAGATTTCGCTTTTGTTCTATCCATCAAACCATCATCACCCATACGCATTTCGCTAGGGAGAGGCACCTGTTTCATCAAACTAATAATTGTTAAAGCCATGTTGTTTCTCCTTTGCTACATGTAGTCATATTGAGGGCCATCTCCACCATAAGGTGTAACCCAAAGTATCGCATCGTTTGGTGACTTGATGTCACAAGTTTTACAATGCACACAGTTTTCAGCATGGAGTCTAAGCTCTCCTTTATGAAGTTCGTAAACCTCAGCAGGACAGAAAGATTGACACGGAGCACCATAATCAGCTATGTTTTGTTTCATCTTTACATCATCTACCACAAGATGACAAAGTTGTTCTTCATCATGATTTGCTTTTGAGTAGTAAACATCTGTAACTTTGTCAAAAGTAAGTTTTTTATCAAACTCTAGTTTTCCTGCAAATCTTTCAGCAAAACTCTTCTTTTCGCCACTTTCACTTAGTTTTCTCAAGGTTTCATTGTCAAGTTCAGTTTCTATATCTCCACCAAGACATGCACCTTTAGTAAGAAGTTGCACACCAAAACGAAGAGCTCCAGAAATCATACCATTGTTAAATGCTTGTCTAAAGTTTCTAACTGGATAAAGTTCTGTATGAAGTCGGCTGTTTTCAAAATGTTTTTGAATTGAGCTTAACTCTTCTTCACTTGTATCATCTTTTATAAGAGCTGATGCTGCTGTTTTTGCCGCATTTATACCTGATTGGACTGCTAAGTGAACACCTTTTAAAGATGCTGTTGCAAGCATTCCTGCACTATCTCCAACTATCAAAAAGTTATCGCCGTAAAATTTTGGTATAGAGTTGTAACCACCCTCTGGTAAAGTTTTCGCACCAAACTCAACGATGTTTCCACCTTCAAGAATCTTTTGTACAAAGAGATGTTGTTTCCAAACTTGCATCGCACCATGGATATCAAATGTAGGGTCTTCATAATCAAGCCCAACAACAAGTCCAAGTGCTACACGGTTATCACTAAGTCCGTAGATAAAACCTCCACCAAACTCATCTCCATCTTTGAGAGGATACCCAGCCGTATGAAAAACTTGCCCTGCTTCGATATTTCCTTCTGGAACTTTCCAAAGCTCTTTTACGCCAAGAGAATATATCTGAGCATTTTTACCCTTATCAAGGTTTTTCTTTTTTATCAAGGTTTTTGTCAAACTTCCACGAGTTCCTTCTGCCAAGATAGTAATCTTCGCTTCTATCTTTGTACCCTCTTGAAAGTTTTTTAACTTATCTCCATGATGGTCTACACCTGTATCTTTAGTCTTTGCACCAGATACATTTCCATCTTCATCATATAAAAGTTCATCAACTGCAAAACCAGTATAAATCTCTACACCTTTTTTCTCAGCAACACCTGCTAGGTATCTACAAACTTGTGCCAATGAAGCTATCTGATTACCCATGTTGTTCATGTATGGTGGATGAAATGGTAGTGCATTATGACCACCTTCAGTAAGAAAAACTGTACTATCTTCACCTACATCTGAATCAAATGGTATCTCATTAAAATCAGTATATGGTAAAAGTTCTTTAAAAATTTCAGGTTTAACCACTGCACCTGAAAGTATATGAGAGCCGATTGATTCGCCTTTCTCAACCAACAAAATCCTCTTTTTTTCACCTTTGTCATTCAACATATTTGCCAAATGAATAGCCGTTGCTAAACCAGCCGGACCGCCTCCGACTATCAACACATCAGTTGAAATTGTATCAACAGAGTCCATTCCCATAGCTACCTCACTTTCAATAAAATTATTCCAAAATCCCCTATGAAGGGCATATTATGCCTAAATTTTAATAAATAAGCTCTGTTTATTAGAAAGGATATATAATCTTATATAAAACTTATAAGATTATATTTAATATGTTTAAGAATTAAAGTTTTTCTAAAAGTGATGAGAGTGTCTCTTCATGTCCGAATATATGAGAGTAGATGACATAATTGGCGAGTACTTTTTTCCCATATTCTCTTGCTTGTTCATTTGGAACTCTTTCTAAACTTAAATATGGTTCATACTTACTGTTTTTGAAAAATTCTTTGTTTAGTATCTTTCTTTTTGTAAAACCTATTCCTCCATTATATGCATAAGCAATATAGAGAGGATGATGTAATCTTTTTTCTAAGAAGTTTAGATGATAATTTCCAAATATATAAGAAGTTTTAGGATCAAACATCTGTTCTGGTTTAAAATTTTTGAGTCCTAGTTTTTTTGCAATATCTTTTGCTAAAAAGGGCATAAATTGCATAATCCCTAATGCATGAGAGTATGAGACAACCGTTGGGATAAATCGACTCTCTTGACGAATTAGTGATAGCATCAAAATCTGTCTTTTAGTTGGAAAGTTTTTTAACTCTTTATAGTATGGTTTTAGGTAGTAATTTTTTTTATTTTTAAATCGATACAAAAGTTTAGCAATATGTGGTTCACTCTCGTAACTATTGTACTGCATGAGCCATACTCTTTTTTCTTCATAGTTTTTAAATTTTCTCGCTTTTATCTTTTGTTTAAATTTTAGCCACTCAAATGGAACTTTAGGATCAAATGGTGGATTTTGTACTTTTGGTTCTATTGAACTGATTATATTTTCAGGAAAAGTTCCTAGTTTTTCAAAAGCATAAAGAGAGTATATATTTATATCGTGTGAATCTGCCAATTGAGGTAATAGTTCAAGATTTTTTGTTAAAAGGTATTGCCAAAATAGTGCTTTGTCTTTGTCTATTTTTAGATAAGCTTTTTTATGTGATTGTTCTAAGTACCAAACGGCAACTCCATCTTCATTATATTTTATAGCGTTAAGGGCTAATAAAAAGTTTGCTTCAGCACTGAGTTTTGAAGAGTCGATTTTTATAATTGATTTTTGTAAATTGATGAGTTTATCACTTCTAACTATTTTTTTTACCATAGAGCTAAAAGATGAAACTTTTGTTAATTTGTTTAAAAATTTTGGTGGAAGAGGGTTGTTGTAGTATGTTTCTCTCTCTTTACCTCCAACAGTTGTAAATATTTTGATAAACATTTTAGGTGAACTTTTCATAAGTTTATCAAAGCTCTTTTGAGCTATCAGTTCATACTCTTTTGCACGAGAAGGAAATCTGTACTTTACTCTCTTTGCTATCTGTAAAAGTTCTTTTTTGGGAAGTTTTGTAGCACCATAGTTACTAAGTCCCATAACAACACAATCAGCACTAACTCCCATGTATTTGGATGCAGGTAATTTTTTACAATATTTTACCCTTTTAAAAGAGAAATCATTCATTTTATCAGCAAATTTATAGAACATTCTCATATTCATATTGTCTACTTCACCTATGAGAGCTTTTGCATCTTGGGGTGTTGTTGATGGTTGGTCTAAAAACTGGCTTATATAAAAATCTTTTAAGTGGCTTCTTGGTTTATCTTTGAAAAAATCAAGTTTTATGTCGGATGCATCTATTGAGAGTGTTACAAAAAGCACTAAAAGTGCTAGTGCTTTTTGTCTCATATTAACTTAGGCTCGATGCTAAATTAAACAGTACTTTAACCAAGAATAGGTTTAAAAATTGTAATCCTAAGATGATAATAATAGGAGCTAAATCAATTCCACCAATAACTGTAGGAATGTATTTTCTTACAAATGAGTAGACAGGCTCTGTTAATCTTCTTAAGATTTGTACTATTGGGTTGCTAGGGTCTGGATTTACCCATGTAATCAGTGCTGAGATAATTACTACCCAAATGTACATATTTATGACCATTGAGAGTATCTGAGCAATTGCTGTTAATAGTGTTGATAAAATCATTTTGCTATCTCCGATAAATAGTTTTTTATATGAGGATAAATATCACTCAAGCTTGGACCACTTTTCTCACCTGTTAGTATGACTCTTAAGGGGATGAGAAATCTCTCGCCTTTAAGTGTACTTTCAGAGGATAAGTGTGCCTCAAAATCGTCAAATTCTGCAAAAAATTGTGCATCTTTGATGATGTTTTTTAAAATCTCAAACTCTTCTTGAAATTCAGAGCATTCTTTTTGTGCAAAGATTGTATCGATTTTAACTTTTATTTCGTTTATCGTACTACACTCTTTGGTATAAACTTTGACTAACTCCCCAACATCAGTAGATGAGAAACCTACATATTTAGCCAACTCTAAAGAGTTTGCTTTTTTAATATGTTCACGATTTATCTCTTTTAATTTTGAAAGATCAAATTTTTCAGATGATTTTGAGATGTTTGAAAGATCGAACCACTCAATTGCTTCATCAATATCAAATATCTCAGTAGGTGTTTTATTTCCAATTAGAATGAGATAATTTGTTATAGCTGATGGTAAAAACCCTTCTTCTAGTAGTGATTTTAGAGTTGAATCTTTTTCGTTTGAAATTGTGGGAATATGAGCATATTTGATCTCTTTGTCATATTTCAAATACTCTCGTATTAGAATCTGTTTGGGAGTGTCTGAGATATGTTCTTCTGATCTAATAACTACACTAATATCCATCAACATATCATCTAATGAACAGGCAAAATTGTATGTTGGATTTTTATCTACTTTTAAAATGGTAAAACTATCCATAGACTCCTTTGAAAAGTGCATATCCCCTTTTATAATGTCATGAAAGTTAATATCATGATCGCTCTTTTTAACTCTTACTACAAAAGGATTTTCATTTTCCATAACTTGTGCATCTGTTAGAGTTGTGCATCGGTCGTTATATCTGTATGGGATATTAGCCTTTTTTGCCTCTTCTTTATCTGCTTCTAAAAGCTTGGGTGTACAAAAACATGAGAAAGCATTTTTATCCATGAGTAATTTCATAGCTAATTGTTGATGAAATTTAATATTATGACTTTGATATGCGACTTCATCTGCATTAATCCCAAAAAGTGAAAAAATTTCTAAAAGCTCAATATCACTAGCTTCTATATTTGACTCTTCTATACGAATAACAAATTTTTCACTGTTTTTTTTAGCACATATGTAATTAAACAGAGCAACACGAAGATCTCCTATATGCATATCAGCGGTAGGAGAGGGTGCAAAACGATACATTTAAATCCTTGAAATTTTTTAAGAGATTTTAGCAAATAAATATAAAAGTTGGAATTAAAAATGCTATAGAGGATTTTAAAGGAGTCTTTAAGTGTTTAAGTTTGTTATTCGTTTGGTTATAGTTGTCTTTATTGCTATTATAAATGGTTGTGGTAGTAGTGAAGAATCAACAGCATCTAAAGTAGATATTGCAACATTAAATAAGACTTCAGGCAAAAAACTTCCGTACAGTAGTTACACTAATGATCCTCTTTTTAAATACCAATGGCATCTGTTTAATGCAAATGGAATGGATTTAAATGTTGTTGATGTTTGGAAAGAGTATCAAGGCTTTGGAGTAAATATATCGATTGTTGATACTGGTATTGAAGCTAGGCATCCAGATCTAAACAATAGAGTAGACTTTGTTAATTCGTTTAGGTATTCTGACTCTTCTAATGATCCAACCCCTACTAGCAATCAGCTTGAGAATCCTCTTTTAGATACACCTCATGGAACAGCAGTAGCAGGAATTATTGCAGCAGTTCATAATGATATTGGAGTTAGTGGAATCGCACCACAAGCTTCTTTAATAGGATTAAATGTTTTTTCAAATCCAGAAGATAGCTCATTTGAGAGTGCAATGCTTCATAAAAATGTTGATATATCTTCAAATAGTTGGGGAAGTAATCTCGGAGCTGGGTTGGATGATGATCGAGTAGTATTGGATGCAATTGTTCAAAAGATGAATACTGACCCCGCAATATTTGTATTTGCATCAGGAAACGAGGGAACAAATAGTAATTTTAGTTCAGTTTTAAGTAGTAGGTATACATTTCCAGTAGGGGCAATTGATAGTTATGGAAAAGTTACAGACTATAGTAATCACGGGGCAAATTTGCTTGTAGTCGCACCCGCTGGTGGAGATAGATATAACTCTAAAAAGATTGTTACTACTGATTTGAGTGGAGAGATAGATGGGTACGATAGTAGAAAAAAATCACACTACTTTAAAAAAGGAAATGAAACATACGATTATACAGATGCGATGAATGGAACATCTGCATCCGTTCCTATGGTTTCAGCTGTAATTGCTCTCATGTTAGAGGCAAATCATAATCTTTCTTATAGAGATGTAAAAGATATTTTAGCTCACTCTTGTAGGAAAATTGATAAAAATCATTTTTCATGGAAAAAAAATGGTGCTGGAATTTATGTCAGTGAGTATTATGGTTTTGGTTTAATAGACGCTTCTTCTTCAGTACACATGGCAGAAAATTTTACACCGTTACCAAAAGAGGAGCAGATAGTTGTACTTAAATCTAATCTAAACATCAATATCCCAGACGACAATAGAGATGGAGTTGATGTTCTATTTGATGTATCGGAAAATTTAGTTGTTGAGTATGTTGAATTAACAATAAAAACAGATCACTCATATAGTGGAGATTTAAAAATAACTCTTTTCTCTCCAAGAAATACAAAAAGTACTCTCGCTTATGGAAAAACAGATACAGATGATAGCTACAATCCGTGGACTTTTGGTTCTATTAAGCCTTATGGAGAACAAAGTGGTGGAAAGTGGAGATTGAGTATTTCAGATCTTTACAGTACCCATACGGGAGTTTTGAGTGAAGCTAAATTAAAAATTTATGGACATAGAAAATGAAATTAAAGACAATTGTTATAATTACACTATTGGCACAATTTATGGATGCAAATGGGTTGATTTACCCAGACGGGAATATTGAAAAATTTACACTTTTAAAAGAGAATCGTACGACTACTAATAAAAATCAAAGTTTTTTAAGACATGGTCAAATCTATAAAGATAGTAGAAAAATTTATGTAAGTTTTGGGCAGAGAGCAGAGATAGAAAAGTTTTGTGAAAAATATGATCTTACATTTGTTAAAATGACAAATAGTTACTTTTTTACAGCTCTTTTTGAGATAAACAGTGATCAAAATGTTTTAACTTTGTGTAATAGCATAAACCAAAATGAGCATATAAGATATGCAAAACCAAACTGGAAGAGAGAAAGAAGTTTTTAATTATAGAGGAGATATTTCCTCTATAATCTTATATTACATGAACAATCATAGTGTCTTCAGCTGTTTTCCCATCATCATCCGTTACTCGTAAGATCACTGAATAATCTCCAGCAGGTTGTGTTGCTTTTCTTGTATATAGTGCATTTGTGGTGCTTTTTAGTAAATTTCCTCTAAAAATCCACTCATATTTAACTATCTTTCCATCGTTATCGATACTTTTACTTCCATTGAAAGTAAACTCGGCATTGAAACTTACAGTTATGTCAGCTCCTGCATTTGCAATTGGTTTAGTTGTAGAGTATGATCTTACACATCTAAGACCGATAGGATAATTTACATTTACACTATCTCCTGCATTTCCACTTCCTGCATCTGCTCCGTATCTTGTTACTATGGCACTATATGTTCCACCATCTTTTGAGAGTAAAATAGGACATGGTCTTGGATAACCTGGAAGAATATTTGCATCTATAGTTTTTATTATAAAGTTTGAAAGTTGAGCAGTTGAAGGGGTTTTCCAATCATTAAAACCTGCAAAGTTAAGATTTGAGCAGAATGATTTTGCGGCATTGTAGTTCTCTTCTTTAGGGATAGCCAAACATCCGCCTTTTGCTTCAGTTGCTTCACTAACCCACATAAGTTTTTTGCTCTTATCGACCATCACATTTTCTTTTTTTGAAGTTAATGTTTTTGCTTTGAAATTACTTGTATCTACATAGGTAACAATGTTGATCTTAATGTTCTTTACTATTTTCAGACCGTCATTTGTTGTGATAGTTAGTGTGATATTGTGAACTCCTTTGCTAAAGTTGGCTTTTTGAAGCTCTTTTTCACTGCTTAAGATACTCCCTGATTCTTTCCAACTATAAGATGCAACACTTCCTGCATCTCCGATTATATTAGCAGTTAGTTTAACATCATCTCTATCACTAAAAGTAGTTTTTGAAGGTGTGATATTTAGCTTTATATTTACAATTTTAAAAGTAAATGTATCGCTTAGCTTAAGGTTGTTATCTGTTGTAGCTTCTACTGTTACTGTGTGTGTTCCACCACTAAAATCTTTTAAGTTTAGTTTTGAGCTTTTTCCTAAAGAGTTGCCTTTTTCAATCCAATTATATGTGTTGATTTTCTGTTTGTTTAGATTTGTCTTTAGAGTAAGACTTTCATCCGTTTGTATTAAAAATGTACTTTTAGTTTTGGAAATCTCTACTGATAAACCACTTAGATGTGCTTTTGCTTGTTGGAGTGATCTTGTTGATCCTTTAAATGTAGGAACATCTTTTTTTAAAGATTTCATAATATTTTCAACATCTGTTGTTGAGGTTGGAATTTTACCAATTTTTTGCTCTTTTAAAGATGATAAAATATCTTGATCTATTTTGATTCCATCTTTAAGCTTTCCATTAAAATCAAGAGATTGTAAAAATCTTGCTACTTGAATATTGTCCTCTTTTATCTCTATGTTTTCAGATAATTTATCTGCTGATACATTTCTAAGTAGTATATCGTTTAGTTTAAAAGTACAACTTCTTCCCTCTTCAAATGTAAATTTACCAGATGCATCTGTTACTCCACTTTGAGAGCCACATTTATAGTAAGCTCCTTCTATAGGTGAGTCTACATAGTATCCCGTGCCAATTTCTCCACTACTAGTACCTCCACAACCACCTAATATAACTGCCCCTGTTAATAAATATAACCAATTGTTTTTCATGTTTAAATACCCCTTTGAATTATTGGTTTTTATTATACATGAGAGGATAAAAAAAAGAAAGATTTTGGGTAAAGAAAATAAAAAAACTTATAATTAGATACAATCTGTAACAAAACTTAAATAAAATATTAGTAAATATAAATTAATATAACTTTTATTTAAGACTAAAAACATGGATGCTTATAATGTTGTTGTATTTAAAATAATAGTTGCTGTTTTATTTAAATTTATCATCAAGTTCAACTTGCATATTTTTAAGACAGTTATTAGAAGTTGATAGTTAATGTTTGCATAGTCGTTTCCTAAGCTTTTTTCTTTAGTTTTGTATTATATCAAAAAGGGTAAAGTGGGTTTTGAGAAAGTGTTTTGTCTTTTTCGCTATCGCTTGTTTTGATTGAAAATATCTGCAATAATAATTAGATTTTTTTGAGTATCTATTTTATAAATAATAGTGTAACCTTTAAAAATCATATCTCTTATATTTTCATTTTCAAAATATATTGATTGTCTATATTTATATGGAAAAATAGGTATATTTTTTATCTGTTTAAATAAGTTTTTCTTAAAATCTTTCGCTGCTGATACTTTGTCTTGCGAGATATATCTAAAAATGATTTCAAAATTGGCTTCAAACTCTTCATCAAGTTTAATTTGCATATTTTTCTTCAAGTTCTTTTTCTAGTTTATCCATTTTGATTTCAAACTCTCCAAAATCAGTTAATTTTGACTGGTCATTATCAATTTTATTCATAATCTTATGTAGTTTTTCTCTTCTCTCATAAAAATATGGGTCAAGCTCCAAATTTTTACACCCCAAGGGTACCTCGTCTTTTGTGATTTTTACATTATCTTTAAATTTTTCAAGAGCATTCATTACTTCTGCTACTAAATCATCTTTGACTTGTATTGTTAATGTTTGCATGATTATCTCCAATGCTTTTATACCCCAAGGGCACGTAGTCTTTAGTTATTATAGCAAAAAACTTGATGCTTTTGTTTTTCTCTTTAGTTTTTCAAGGAAAGTTTGCATAAATGCAACCGCTATTCGCTACTTTTGAGCAACTTTTTTAAAAAAGTTGCAGGGAGCGGTAGTAAAAGTTACGAACTTTTAGTGATATTCTGTCGTCAAAATTGACTTTTGCTTTTTTCCTTTGATAGCTTTGAAGTCTATGGATACAACGGTGGACTTGAAAAATCTGTAGCTGTCCACAATCCCTTTTATATTTATCATGATAACACATCTTTTTACTTCATCATAATTGACAGCTGGGGCTACAGATTTTTCTCCAAAGTGTTGTTATATATTTTTAATCTTCAGTAAATAATGATATATTGGCTCAAGAACAAAAAAAGATGATATTAAATCATCAACCAGTTTTTCGCTAAATAATAATTTATCAACATTTCTATTGCAAACAAAATATATATTTTTTCTTTGATACCACTCTAAAATCTCATCTGATTTGCTCTTATCAAAAATTCTAACATATTTATCCCCTTCTATCTGAAAAGTGTTTTGTTTTTTATAATGTGATAGTATATTTTTAAACTCTTTTGGATTTTCATCAATTGCATTACGAAACAGTTTCATTGTAGCTGGTGTTGCACTATAAAGCCCCATACCAAATCTATATGAACTTGCTGACAACTCAAAAAAATATGCTGGTGCATCTTTCCAATCCTTTTTCGGTCTTTTGAATGTTATCCAGAGTGTTGTTTTATATGGCAATTTGTCTTTTGAAAATCTAACATCTCTTTGCATTCTTGATATTGTCTTATTGACTGCTGGTCTTATTTCAAAGTATGAGTCAATTATAAACATTGATTCACCCAAATCATTTACCAATCTTTTTAATGGATCCAATAAAAATTGGTTATATTCTTCTTTATGTTGAGCAAACCAATCTTTATTGTTATTTTCTTGCAAAGAGTTCAAAAAGGAAAATGTCTCCTCAGAAAATCCTACAAATGAATCTAAGTGCTTCATATTTGAGGATATTGTGAGAATTGGTCAGCAACGACTAACCATTTACTGTTTTCTTTAACTAAAGTGAACATATCTCGTCCTCCCATATTAATGGTTTGTCCATTCATATCAAATGACATATCGAAATAATAAGTGACAACAGCAGTGTCTCCATATAGCTGTATCTTTGGATCTTTCTCTTTCCAAAAGTCTATTTTTGTATTTTTGGCAAATCCTTTCCAACTATTAAGACAGGCTTCTTTACCTTCCAATCGATACTTATCTGTTGCTGTGATAGCAACCATATTCTTGTGAAAATAGTCTGATAGCTTCTCTAGTTCAGATGTTTTTCCACAAGTCCAACATCTGTTCATATTTTGGATTGTGTTCCATACTTCTGCTTTTGTAGTGTTTGTCATATTGATTCTCCTAAATTTTGTTATAAGACTTTTACATCTTTATATATTTAGACACATAAAAATCAAAAGTGTGACACTAAAGTTCAAATATTTTTTTTATTTTGTTGTTTTTTAGAATATTTTTTGCAAACTCTTTTTCATCTATATCTATAAATGGATGGTTTTGATATAGATTTTTATATATGCTTTGCATAGTATTATCTAAGATATCACTTTTGGTTTGTAGCATATCTTTCATGGTTTTTGCACTGTTAAAAACAGTATTTTTTTCATCAACATAACCATTTTCTATATAGGCTTTTGTTTTAAGTTCACATCTACAAGGGTTTTGGCTGTTGGCTTCTCCACAAAAATTGTTCATAAAACCATATAACTCTTTTCTTGCTCTTGATAATTTTTTTCTAAAGTTCTCAGGTGTTATGTCAAATATTTCACAAGCTATATTACTCTGTATCTCAAAAATATCTCCTATGATTAAAATAGCTCTCTGTTTTTTATTTAAACACAAAAGCATACCAAGCATACATCCAACTTTTGCTTCATTTATTAAAAGTTGCTTTTGTGCTTCATCATATTTACTTGATAACTCTTCACTTTTCATATTGTCCAAAGTATTTTCAAAATCATCAAATGTAAGTTGAGTATATTTTCGTTTTTGGTTTAAAAAGTGATTTATCATGATACGATATGCCCAAGTTTTAAAATCGGAATTTTGCTTAAAATTATCAATATTCTCAAATATTTTCAACCATACATCTTGAGTGAGATCTTCTGCTTTATCAGGACAATATGTAAGTCTTATTGCAAGATTATAAAGGTATGGTTGATATTTTTCTACTAAATTTTGAATGTTCAAAGTTTATTTCTCCTTGTTATATTAGGCTATTATATTTTTTATCCAACTACTTTTCTTTAAAAAATAGTTGGATTTATACATGATTATGGTAATTTCATATTTTTTTGTAATTTAGTTTTTACAGTTTCTTTTGCTTTATTGATAACAGCTTTAACATCTTTAAATAAAGTTTTGGAATTAGAATTAAAATCTCTTAATCTATGTTTTTCCCATCTTATTTTATACATATCATCAATAACAAATCTTACTTCTTGAAGTGCTGGTTGACGATGTTCGTATTTATCTAAGATTAAAATAGATGCTTTTTTCAAAGCACAAAATAGTGTTAATTTTTGAGAATCTTTACAAAAAATCACATCTTCTTTTTGCCAAATTTCTTCTGTTAAAATTTCATCAGCTTTTTCTAAAATTTTTAAATCAATTTTTGTTATAACTATATCTCTATTTATATAGCTTGGGGTACACCCAAAAAAGATAAACATAAACAAACTTAACAATATAATTTTTTTCATTTTATGTATCTCCAAAAAATTTAGATATATTATGACATAAAAAAATGAGGAGAAAATTAGTTTTTTTCAATATTCATTATCTAAGACTTTAATCTCTCATAAAGGACCTGTATTACGAGAACCTTGTAAGACCTTTTATTAAGATTTGATGGATTTGTGACACAAAAACTCTATCAAATTCTGTCTCTTCACTAGTGCTTTCTTCGATAAAAACACCAACGTGGTTCCGGTTATTGTGGCGATGGGTGATGCGGTCGCCTACGAGGTAGGGGGCTTTGACCTTACCTTCAAACTGCACCACGTTAGGTTGGATTTCCACGGCCTTGGATTTGTAGAGTTTGAAGGGGAACCCGAATTTGCGGTACTTTGTTCGTCCGGTTTTTCCCTCAAACGTATACCCGGTCGTGTCGCTTTGAAGTTGACCGTCGATCAGAAATTGAAATTTTCCTTGATCGTCGATTTTGTAGGTGGTTCCCGGAGTAAACCTAAGCGTGAATGTCTTGGCGTCGATTGCGGTGAGGGTTGAGTCTGTGTGGATCGGACTGACGAAGTCGAATGCCAAGTTTTTGAGGGTGATATTTTGCGATTTACCAATGTGAAAGACAATCATCCGGTGGTGCATCAGAAAGAGCGATCCCGAGCCATCGATGGTGATGTTTTTCATCTCAAGGATGGGCATCGCGGTCCATTTCGGAAAGTCGTCTTGATTATTGGAGACGTAGGGACCATCCTTGGTGAGCAGAGTGCCTTCTTTTTGAAAGTGGTAGGTGCCTTTGGGGAAGACCAACGTGCCGCCGCCATCGGCTTTGAGTTGTTCTAGCGCCTTACGAACGATGGGGGTTGCATTCTGATCACTATCGGGTTTGAGCCCGAGGTCGGCAACGGATAAGGTTCCGGCTGAAAGGTTGAGAATGAATGGTGTGAGGGTTGCTAGGGTGAGAAAAATGGCACAAGACTTCATGGCTTGCGGAGTATGCGTGGGATGGTTCGGTTGTGCAAGCATTCATCAGATAGCTCGGGAGCTTCAAGCCAAACGTCCGGCATCACCCCCCTACCCTTCTGTCCATTGCAGATAGACGGGATCTTTGGCGATGAGGTCGGCGAGCACCCGATACCCCTCAGTGAGGGGATGGGATGAGTCGCCGTAGAGAGCGCTGTCGAGAGTGACTGGGGTAATGGTGGAAACATCTTCCGATTGAAGCCATGACTGAACTGCGATGAGTTCTTTCTCAAATTGGGGTTTGTTTTCATCGGCCATGATATGAGTGTTGAAGGGGCCTATGATCACCAGCACGTCATTATTACGCTCACGTAGCAGCTTAACCAAACGCTGAAACGAGCGCCACTGGATGGATTTCCCCGTGGACACCCACGGAAATTGTTGGGTGCCAATGCCGGTGGCGGACCAGGGTTTGTGACGAGAACTTTGGGGACCGCGGTCCGGATCATTGAGGGGTTCAGAAGGAACTCTAAAGGTAATTTGTTGCCATGGGAGTTCGGTCGCGTTCGGATAGGATGGCGGGTATTTCCCATCGTCATCCAAGGTCCAGGCGTAGAGGTTTTTTTGATCGAAATAGGTGGACTGGATATGATCGACCCAGTTGAAAAATGGAACCTCCCGGGTGACAACGATACTTGCTTTGTCATTAAACTTCGCCCGATAACATGGAATCTTCACCTCGAACTGCGGCACCAGCGGGACGTGGTTAAACTTACGTTCCTTGTCGGTGGAAAGATCAGATTCCGGACTCGTCATCCAGAGCAGGTTGCAGTGAAGGATCACTTTGCGGTCGTGGATGGCGGCTCCATAATTTTTCACCAAGCCTTCAAGGGCAAGAGGAAATAGTCCATTCACCCCGGCGTTGACATAATGATCCGGTTGGTCGGTGGTTTCGTTTAGAAAATGAGTGAGCGTGCCATCGTGGGTGACGTATTCTCCCCAGACAACGGAGTCGCCAAGCACCGGGATCTGGTCGGTGGCGAGGGCGTCGATTCGACGTTGGTAGAGCCAGTAGTCTTTACTCAAGGTGTAAGGAATACGGTAGTCTTCGGTGATATCGAAGGTTTCTATTTTTTTCCAAATGGAAGGTGTTGATACCACCACCACAACAACAATCGCGCAGATGATCAGCCAGGATCTCGCCTTGATATAGAGACGCGGAGTGTCCGTTTTATGATAAAACTTAGAGACATCAGCGTTGGTCTTCTCAGTTTTTAGATGCTCTGTCGTGGCCATTGGATTAAAAATAGTGAGGTTTAGAACTGAAAGTAGATAAATGCCCCCCCTTTCGAGGAAAACAACAGAAGATAAACAATCATCCCGGTGGCGAGACTGATACGGGTGACAGGCAACTCCAGGAGGTGTTTGAACTTGGATTCGCTAAAGTATTGATAACCCCATACCGCAACGATGAGGACTCCCATCAGTAG
>JAUTBQ010097754.1:0-12500 GCA_032361185.1 Lepetodrilus ovalis | reverse complement strand
TAAATTCATCAATGATTGTAGTCCTTGTCAATGATGTTGTTATTATTGTTATTATTACTTCATAAATACTTCTTATTTTTACTTTATTGGTAAATTGTACACTTTCAAAAATGTTTAAATTTTATTTTTTTATTGCTACCAATGTGTTTGACAAAGACTAGAAATGTGGAAAGAGTCGAATGAAAGGTTACTTTTATGTACATTAGTCAAATTATCACTTGCCAGATACAAGAGCCTTACATAATGATATGATAGTGTATACAGTGTCCTCTCGATATAACGCTGAAGTTGGGGTCCATGACACCCACGCCTTATAGTACCCGCCTTATACGATATTACAGGGAAATAACGAAAATAAAAATGGGATCCGCCTTATATCCGAATCCGCGGTGTATCGAACTGTGTTATATCGAGGTGACACTGTATATACTTCGTTGCTGGGCCTGGCTGTAGGACCTTTACATCTTGTTTGTAGTCATGTGGAACATGAAGGTAATCGCCCCAAACAGGCCACCACCATGGACACAATCTCTCAAACGTAATGCATATTCCCCATTCGTCCCTTTCATAGCTGTCTTGGAGAACAAAAGTGCTTTGAAGATGACAATTGGCAAAGAATAAAGGATGGATGGTACATGCAGCACAGTGTTCTCTAATTGCCGGTCCCTGGTCCGGGGCGCTCAGCCGACAGGAACAGGAAGCTGAGCAGGGGATTGTGGGTAAAGTCTTTCATCACTGGCATCCTGGGTCCTATTCCATGGAACGGTCGTAGAGCAGCGAGAGTTCTAACTCCATGTTAATGTATAGGAGTCACGAATATCGTATAGGAGTTACGACTCTCTTATATAGGATTTACGACTCCTGAATATGAGTTACGACTCTCATATAGGAGTTATAACTCTTGTATAGGAGTTACGACTCTTGTATAGGAGTTACGACTCTTGAATAGGAGTTACGACTCTCATATAGGAGTTACGACTTGTGGTGCTATGATGGTTCTGTGGAACGGAACCCTGGAAGACATATTCTGATGTGTCTCTCCCCGAGGATTGCCATGAGACACAGTGAGACACAGAGCCCTCAATCTTTCCAGTGAAACTGCTGATACAATTACCCACTAATTAATCTCAAGGGTAGCTAGTGCAAGCAAACAGTAGACAGCCTGCTATAGCTTAAAGAGGTAGTTGGTTCCAGTTATCTCTGGAAGAAAATAAACCATTTTTCTTTTACTTTGGGAACAGTTTATAATGTTCTTTTACATAAGCTATTCATTCTGTTGATTGATACAGACACATTTAGAACATATCTTGTAATAATTGAATCAAGATAGTGAATAATTATTGTATTAATTTAATGTCATAGTGGACTTAATGGTAGGAGAAGAAGTCCTCAAATTGGAAGACCTACAGGCTGCAAGTACACCCAACACAGGACATTGAACTGCATTGCTCTGTGCAGTGGAACCAATCCCCACTACACCTGTAGCACTGAATGTTGCAGGAAACCTGTGATTGGTTGATTTGGGGTTTGAAGCCACCTTCAAGATTTTTACACTCATATCAAAGCTTGCATGCATAAGTAATGCTTGGCTAGTCTGGATTTCCACCAGTTTTTATAGGGCTCGTTCTTGGAATATCATGCCGCAGATAGAACAAGGATACCCCACTTAGACACAGTATACTGACTCTGAGCCAACCAGTTCTTGCTTTACCCCCTTGATAGCTCAGCGCCAAGCAGGCAACACAACACATACCATCTTTTAAATGTCTTTTAGTATGCCCTGACCGGGGGTCAAACCTGTGACATTCCGAACTCCGGCCGACGCTCTAACCATTACACCATAGAGCCTGCCAGTAAACCTGCGATCACCAGCTGGTACTGACAAACCAAGGATAATAACTGCACTGAAAAAGTACACACAACACTTCCTGTTATGAATGTCCATGACGTAAGCGAAAGAATATTAATAGTAGCTCTAAACTCCAAATAGAAAAAATAAATAAAAAAAAGATAATAACCTTTGCCAACAGTGCTGCCTTAGAACTACATGGCAGGTTCAAACTCATAACCTTTAACTCCAAAGTTTGCCGATCTACCATTGTGCTACTATCATAGCACTCTCACCCCATGATTCCAAATTCAGCGTTATATCTAGGGGACACTGTATTATCAAACCAAGCATGTATCTTGAAGGCCAATGACAAAGAGTACATATGTACTATTAGAATGAACATTTGATACACTCTCACCAGGATATCAAAAGCTATATAACTCCCAATTTAATACCACAGTACAAAAGCTATATAACTCCCCCATTTAATACCACAGTACAAAACAATATGTCTCTTTTACGGTTCCAATTGTCGTTGGAACCTTGCCAAGTCTCCTGGTAAACTAAAAAAAGAGAAAAGTAGGATGCATGTATGTGCAGGCAGTGATTAGAATCAAGATAGATGATGGGTGCTAGTGGATTAATTACATTACCATTTAGAGAATGGATTACGACACACCCAAATGAAAACAAGACTTTGCCATTTTGTTGAAGAAAACACACAGATTCCATGTGGGTGAAGTCAAGTGATGGAATTAGATACTGAGGTAGTCTTTGACAAAGACTTTGGAAGCAATTTTTTCAGTTTAATGTGCTTAGGACTTTTATTTTGATAAAAGGTCTTAAATGTTTTACATTATTTTTAATGTTTTAAAAATTACTTTTTTTTAGTTAAATGATATGAAGGACAAGAGGATGAGTTTTTGAAATACAAATACAGTGCCCCCTCAATATAACGCTGAATTTGGGGTCCATGACATACCCCCAGCCTTATAGTACATGTACACTGTAATTATATTTTCTAAGGAATATTTGAATAATATTCGCAAATAAACTAGCCGGATAGCCTCTAAAGGAAAGAAAATGAAGGTTTTCAATGCATGCAGACTTACTTGAACATTGGTACCTATTTGTGAAATAAATTATTAATTTGGCCACACAGGAAAATACAATTTGAAGAGTGTAGCAAATACATTGCCCAAAGACACAGCAAGTTGATTATATTAGAGTTTGGTAATTTTGTCTTTCATCAACGTTGATGGTCAGGCCTGTAGCAGTGACCAGTGTACATCTGAACACGTTTATTACATTACACAAGCAGCCATTAGGAGACGGCAGGTAACAACATTAGACTCAATAATGGCTGCTGATACTTGTGTTCATGGGATGGTGTAATTTCTATAATTACTATGCATTTCTGACACGACCAGCTGAGCTGTTGTCAATATTGGTAGTAGATGATACATGTGTCACAGACAGAAGGCGTATATTAGGTCCTGACACATGTCAGGTATTGGTAGGTAATATACGCACACACAAAAATTAAGTACAAGGTGATATTTTGTGTGGAAGCTTTATTCAAAATTTCAGGATTTGGTTTGAGGAATCTGGTGCCATTAATTTTCAAATGCATCTGCAAGTTCTTGAAGGGCTGGTAGACCTTTGGAAATTCTCCGTTGTTAAAATAGTTACGAAGCTCAGTTCCTATAGCCAAAAAGGCTACTGCATGGCCCTTAATTAATTTTGTTGAGTATATATATCACAGGCAAAGGTTTGCTAGCAGCTTGGGAGAATTTTGACCACCAAGGTAGTCCATTCCAACCACTTTATTGAAAATAATACTCTTTTCAGATAATAAACTACATCTAAGGCCAAATTTCACAGATATATTGATAGTTGACAAGTCAAATGTGACATGATTTATTTGTACTTTCAACATAATATCATATCAATAAAATTGTGGACAGAATGGATCCTGGTGGTAGTATTCCACAATTCAAGCTATTGTTCTGGGTTCTTAGACCAAACTGAGCTTCTGGCACTGTTGTCAATGTAGGTAATATACAGACATCGAGTTTTACTGGGTTAAATGAGCTCTAAGGTAAAAGTAGAAGTTGGATAAGTAAAGAATCATTGTAACTGTGTTTGTGTTACTAACAGTTGGGAGTGTCTAATTTAGGAGGGAAATGTCCCGTATATCTTGAACTTAAAAAAATATATATATAAAAAAATATTGGCGCAACCCTTCTGTTTTCAAACTTGTCAAATTATTTATTGTACAAAATGTGAAGAAGTTATGCAATTTAGGTTAATATCTGTGTAAAGCTAATCAATTAAGAAGTGACTTGTAGTAAGTTAGTATATTCTCCTCAGATATAATGCACTTGTATTTACTTATTACTTTCTTAAGTTTAAATCAAACCATAATATTACTTGTTTAATTTTATGATGATTAACTGAAAAGTTAAAAGTACATGTAATAATGAATTGAATGTGTTGAGTGCAGACACATTTCGTCCTGTAGACATTGAAAACTGTTTCATTGTTGAAGTACATAAGAACAAAGAACACACACAAAAAATACCCGAAACAACAACAACAGATACATTGTATGGAATTAACTACCATTGATAATCTAATAATCCCCATCAGGTGGTGATATTGACATATATCACCCGTCACCTGTCAAACTTATCATACAATGTTATCAAACAACATATCAGATTGGCCACAGGGGGCGATTAACGTAGAGTTATAACTGGCTCCTTAAAGTTCTTAACATATCTATATACATCAGTGTCTCCACTGGCCGGGCTTATGTGCAAACACGGCAAGTGTTTCTCTACGTCACTGTTCAGCAGGGGAGACCACCTTGTGGTGAATCTCGTGTGGTTCTCGTGTGGTTCTCTGTGCTTGTTCATCAAGGACCTAGCTGTCACTTCACGAAGCTCTCGTATCCAAGAAGAGACACTATAATATCAGTGATAGAAACTTACCTTTAAAACTTACTGGCCCGAGTAATGATACTGATAATAAATGTTTCCAAAAAACATGAATTTCTACTGGCCCTTAGGATACCTTTAGCATTGGGAGAAATGACCCGGGCCAGCGGTAATTTCGAACACCGACTATAATGCTCCGTTGTGAGTAGTGAGAACAATAGATAGATATATGTGAGAGCGTTGTGATCTCTTAGTAGCTATGAGAGCTTTGTAATTCATGAAATAGTGCCCTGGGTATTGTTTCATGAGGATCTCATATCTACTATGAAACCATAGTGCTCTTGCATGAGTGGCTGATCACCATGTATAAGAGATTGTTACAATAGTCTCGTAGTAGATACGCAGGTAGATATCACTTACCACAGTTGATACCAAGAAGCTCCCATTTAAATTTGATTTGTTTTATTGCAAATTCCCATTTAAATTGGATTTGTTTTACAGCAAGTTCCCATTTAAATTTGATTTGTTTTATTGCAAGTTCCCATTTAAATTTGATTTGCTTTACTGCAAGATAAGCAAAACATTCATGATTGCAGTTAAAATTTAAAGACTGCACTTGGTAATATACTATTAACAAGGAAATCGGATGATAAAATAATTTATTTTAAAATATATGTTACGATTTATAGACTGCACTTTTGTAATATCGTATAATATTAACAATGAAATTGGATGATAAAATAATTAATTTTTTATTGTGATTATCTTGAAAAAGTCAGATATTATTATTCATCTTAGTGCATGATTGACAATATTGATGTTACTGGGCCAATAACATAACAATGAACTTTACAGCATGTAATTCTTCCTTGCTCTGAGGAGATTATACGATTCTATCCAACTACGACGTGACTACTGTCATGTTTGTGACATCTGTGACTCCTAGTACAGTATATGCTACAACACAAGGAGAAATATCTGCAACACATGTGCAAAATCTTTGTTCCTCTTGCGTGGACAGCAGTATCGCACAGAATGAATATCTCCGACAAATGCGGTCTCGCACAGAATGCGACGCTAATAAATTTACTTTATGTGTCGACATGACGTATGTCAGGTGTGTCTTGGGGGACTGTCACTCAACTGCCGTCGTGTGTTGTCGACGCTGTAGCTTAAGTCACTGGGAGGTAGGTGGGGGGAGTGGGGGGGAGGGGGGGTGGGTTATTGCTAGGGTCAAGCATTCATACTGCGTACCTGCATTCAGTAGGTGCACGCACGCATACAATATGCCATGTGCAAATCACAGAATGAATGCATATAATGTTACCCAGGTGCTACATTGTGTTGCAACGTACGTGGTGCTGCAACAATCTGATACATCTGCGTTGGAAAAACGGTTAGGTCACAGTGACACATTAAAGTACCACAAAACTACCTTTAGAACACATATTAATAAGCTTACATTTTGTAAAGATACATTTTTGTATGGCAACTCAGACAAATGTATCATTAAAAGTCACCTACTGTTTGAAATTACCTACTATTGTCTGAAATCACCTACAAAAGGCTGAAATCATCTACTACTGCCTGAAATTACCTTCTATTGTCTGAAATCACCTACTATTGTATGAAATCATCTACTATTGTCTGAAATTACCTACTATTGTCTGAAATCACATTGTATGAAATTACCTACTATTGTCTGAAATCACCTAATATTGTCTGAACAATACACATGAAATCGGTCTTGATCACAAGAAGATGGGAACCCAGGTGGGAATTGAACTCAAACCTTCAGCCTTGCAATCTAACACACTGCCAACGTTCATCACCAGTACGCCAATCTCTTATATCACACAGTTCCCAAGCAGATACAGTTTGCCAGTTACACAACGGAAACCCAAATGGGAATTGAACTTAAACCCTTCAGACTTCCAGTAATCCAACACAACAACCAACTCCACTAATTCATCACATAGACACCTATATATCTCACACATTGAACAGTCTACAAAGATAAAACCTCTGGCCTCAGGACGGGATTTTAACTGGGACCATTCAGGCTTAGGGTTTGATGTATTTGTTGGTGGTCAATGTCATCAATGGGAAAGGGGCAGATCTGATCTGCAGACCGGAGGAAGAGTAATAGGCTCAAGCTACTCCTGAAGCTGACCAGTGCTACCGTAGTTAATCCCATCCTAGTCCATCCCTGTCTGGATCTGTCCTCCAGGCAGAACTGTCTGACCTTTGTAATCCATGGAGAGGTCATATGACGACATTTTACAGTTCAGGTCAAAGAGCTCAACATCAAAATGATATTGCATCAATATTTTGTGATAAATGGACCAAGTGTTTTCAGCAATATTTTCATGAAAAATTGACCATGACAATTGGATGAAGTGTTTTCATCAATACTTTCATCAATATTTTGATTGACAAATTGATTTAATTAATATTTTCATGACACATTGACTGATTTATTTCATCAATATTTTCATGACAAATTGCCCAACTGATATCAAGATTTTCATGACAAGATGACCAATTGATTTTTAAAAAACCCCACTTTCATGAGAAATAGATGGAAGTGTTTTCATCAATATTTCCATGACAAATGGGCAAAGTGTTTCTGCATTTGAGTGACAAATTTCTTACCAGCAGAAGTAAAGGTTTGAAGCTGGGAATAGATGGAAACTGCCATAAGTCATGCACCACCACATCAGCAGGACTTTCCCTTCGGTGCCAAAGTAAACCTTATTACGCGTGTCACAGCAAATTACCGGACTTATCGCGGAAAGGGCGTGCAATCTAAACCCACTTGGCGACTGCTTAAGGAGTAATTGGTGTGATGGAAGCCGAAGCAGTTAGGGAAAAAAGCCGGGCACTTTTCCCCGTGAAAGTAGATGTGGTGACGGCTGGAAGCTATACTGGGGATCCTTCATTGATTTTAGCCAATGTTTGCCGGAAACAATTTTAATCAATTGTAAAAATTACAGCCGTGATCTCTATGTGACAAATTTGTGATAATAGCACAGGAACATACTCTTATGGCAGATGGACTGAAAGCTATCATTTACAAATAACTGTTTCCCCCACAAACACATCCCCTTTTATTTCACTTTCTTTCATGATCTCATTACCATACTAAATCATTCAAGACGTCAAAAGCTAGAAATAGAAGCAACAGTGAAATGAAAGATATCTAAAAGACATCAAGATTGAGATAAGAAAAATCGATATGTAGATTTCCAATTCGTGGAATACAGGTAGATGACATTGTGTCCAAGGTATTGTTGAAATTAAAACAACTATTTCTGAAAAGAAAATACCATTATTCCGGGACATTATCTTGTTATTTGAGTAAGCATTGCAATAAAGAAAGGTCATCCATTTCATCCGATAGTGGACCGATAGAAGGGACATTATGACATCGACATGACTTGTGGCAGTACAAGTATGTCAGTATGCAGTACAAGTATGTCAGAATGCAGTACAAGTGTGTCAGAATGCAGTACAAGTGTGTCAGTATGCAGTACAAGTGTGTCTGTATGCTGTACAAGTGTGTCAGTATGCTGTACAAGTGTGTCTGTATGCATGACAAGTGTGTCAGTATGCAGTACAAGTATGTCAGTATGCAGTACAGGTGTGTCAGTATGCTGTACAAGTGTGTCAGTATGCATGACAAGTGTGTCAGTATGCAGTACAAGTATGTCAATACGCAGTACAAGTATGTCAGTATGCATGACAAGTGTCAGGATAAATGTGCTAGTACAAGTGTGTCAGGACGAGAGTGTCAGGACAAATGTGCTATTACAAGTGTCAGGACAAGTGTGTCAGGACAAATGTGCTGGTACAAGTGTCAGGACAAGTATGTCAGGACAAGTATGCTAGTACAAGTGTGCCAGGACAAATATGTCAGGACTAGGGTCAGGACAAATGTGTCAGAACAAATGTGTCAGGCAAATGTGTCAGGACAAGTATGTCAGAACAAATGTTTCAGGACAAATGTGTCAGGACAAGTGTGTCAGGACAAGAGTTAAAGAATGTCAGGACAAGAGTGTCATAACAAGATGTCATTACAAGGTTCTGAGCAACAGGTGGTAGTTATCAACTAGAAGTATTAACAATCTCTCGTCTCTCCACAATGACAACACTCCAAGTCTTATCTGCATCCTCACAGGGCACTTGTGGATGTTTGTGTCATGTCATAAACTAACATAAATCTCTCATTATTCACCTACAGTTTCAATATTATACATGTAGTGTGGTGGAACGGTTAGCCATGGTGTGGACAATCTCAGATGGAATATGTTACTCAATTGAATATTGATTTAAACTGAGATGGCAGATGGTGACGAATGTCCTCAATATTATTCCACAAATTATTTGTCTTATTCCACTCATGACAGGATGTTCAGTATAGGCTGAAGTACAGAAACAACCCGTCTGATAAAAGAACTAGAAAACCTCTCTCATGTAACTGCATTAGGCCAGAAATGTATTGAAATAAAAGATTTATACTCCTGTAACAAGTTCTTGATATAGTCCCTTGACAAATAACAATCTTTGATTCCGTTTCGCTCGGGCAAACCACATTGGTTCAAATTAATCAACTGGTTCCTCCAAAAACGTGAGATCGAAATTTCAATTAACGTTTTTTTATCTGTGAAGGATCACACTTCCTACTCTCGACCAATCAGGACTGATTCCGACGCTAATGGCATAAAGAGACCAATCAGCTGGCAGAGCTCTCCACCAATGGAGGGGAAGAAGTACGGGTAATCATATTATACCTATCATGAGGAACTGCGTGTGGAGATCAGAAGTGAGTATTTGATCTGTCATCATTCTTCTGCTGATTGTCAGAACGGCTCAATAAGTCACGTGAACTTCATGCGTTTAAAGGCCCGCATCACACCACTCAGCATGCAGGTCAAAGATGGCTTAACTTGTGCACTATCTGTCAAATCTTACACGACTGGTCAAAGCCCTAAATGCACTGGTATTACCAAACTGATAATACAAGTAATCTAAACATTTTCAATTTTACTCGTAAATTGTTTTCTAGATTTCAAACCGAGTGACAAATCTATTGACAGATGCTATTGTCGTTGCATCAATCTTTTTATATTATTTTTTTTCTTTGAAATTACACGTTCACAGTCAAAAAATGTTGATTTTTTGGGGGGGGTTGTCATGACGAATCCCTTGAGTCAAAGGTGAAGAATTCAGATCCAGATCAGTGTGGTCTATTGATTGCAGACCTTCCTCAAACACCCAACAGGTCATCATGCATAACAGCAAACTCTGAGGGGACCTGCATTGATCAGAAGATAAAGAGGCATTTATGAAAGCAAACAGTTTAAAGATCCTGTCCCATCTTGATGTTTGTCCTCAGATGAAATCAACGCTGGATTATTGAGTGACAGACAATGACAGATTTCCTTCAGACAAAGGGAACAAACATGATATCTGGTCCCAATGTGACCTGTGACCTCAGCGACCTGACTAATAAACATAGGAGCAATACAGTGACTGAAAAACCCAAAGAGATGTATGTTTAGTCATGAATGTTTCTTATCTTTTATCTAACATAAATATAGACACGTTGGTCCTTGATGTCGACAGTAGCTCGAATCCAGCTCATCCTTTGAGATTTATCAATAATGCAAACCTTCAAGTATCGGAGAGGGAAGAATTGAGTGTTGATACACTTCTATGAAGTTCTCCTTTCTGAGGTCATTCTGTGCCCTGTTCCACGAACAGATCTTAGCTCAATGAGAGACGTAACTCCTATACTTTAACATGGAACTACGAGTCTCTGAGTCATAGTGCTATGATTGTTTTGTGGAACAGGGACTTCATCTGATTCCAACATCATTCCGAGTCCACCACATTCGTAACTGATTGGTGTCTGAGTAAGATATAATTTACATAGAAAATAAGGCAAAATCTAGTTTTTTATGGATCTGTTTTTTTGTTATTATTTGGGGTTAGGGTTGCTTTCTAGAATCTTTCACTAATATCACCTGTCAGTTTTAGGGAAGGAGGAAACCGACAACATACGGAGCGCTAGTACTGACAGACCAAGGATGATATCTGTAGTGCCACTCTACAGAGCAGGTAACTTTCGTGAACATTTATGCCGGGTCCTGCAAAGCGGGATTTGAACTTGGGACCTTTGGCTCCAAAGTCCAAACATCTCACCACTGTGCTACCACCCGCCCCTTGTGGGTCTGTAAGCACACCTCATGGAAACCATTTTGTTTTGTTTTAAAAAAGATTTCAGAGTCACTTTCAAGATTGTTTTTCTCATTCCAGGAGAAAACCCGCAACATCTGCAGGTTATGAATGTTGCAGTAAATATGCAATCACCGGCTGATGCTGAAAACCTAGGATATTTGCACTACTAGATATGGTAATTAACACTAGCCTGCTAGCCCGGGCCATTTCTCCCACTGCTAAAGGTTTACTAAGGACTGGTAGAAATTCACGTTTATTGTAAACATTTTTTATTTGTACTACTATTATAGTAAGTTTTTAAGTCGTTTCCATCCCTGACTACAACAATAAAGATCCAAGGAATAGATCCCACTGCTGCAAATATTGACTGGAATCAAACTCGGGACATTTGGCACAAAAACCCACCTATCTATTCTACCACTACACTACAACCCATCCCCGAACTATACATTAATTTTAACCACTCCATGCTACAGGCAACTGTAGATGCCCTAAAGAGCTGTGTTTGTGTATAATCCAGCAGGGAGAGGGTTAAAAACGAGAAAGGTTTTTACATTATCCGATTTTCCAATTTTATTTCATTATTTGGCAGTTTTATTCACATATGACAGCACAAAGCCATACAATACAATATGCATGCAGCTCAATGGTTTCTACTATGATCATACAGAACTATTTACAAAGACAAGATGAAAAGTTGACATTCAGAATATAAGAATATGTTTCCATTTCCTGCAAGATAGGATGTGCGAGCACCACAGTACAGATCATGCAAACATAATTCTTCTAAGATCACCAATTTTCATTTCACAGGTTGGCTAAAGTGGGCGTCTATGACATCTATGAACGTATTATTACTGGGGCTGAACATGAAATCATGGCCTATGGGCTAATACATGAGGTTCATTTGTTTGTTGTAAATTCCATTGATTAAAATTAATAATTTATATCTTTAATATTTGTATCTACATGTTTTAATGTTAAAAATAACATATAAAAATGTATGCTCTAGGTTAAATTTTCTCAAAAGCTTCTCCAAATATCCGCTGGCATTAATTAATTTTATTGTGTATACATGTGCAGTTCTAGTAATCTATATTTACTGGTTCCTGTAGACATCTAGCCAGTGGCGCCGTCATAGAGGAATGGTATGATTGGCACACTTCCAATACCATACAGGGTACACACAGTACCGTATCCACGTCCATCATCGGAACTCTCCTCCACTGGGAGGACAGAAACCAGCACTGACAATATCTGTCATACAGCGTACATGTCTGTCAATCCGTTCATACACGTGTCCTAGCTGAACCTGGGTTCATTCTGTCTGTCTGTCTGTCCCTCAGCTCAGTCCGTCCAATTGCTTTTGTATTGTCTCCAACTGAAAAATAAAAGACACCATGATTTCAACATTAAAGGCATACAATCACAGATTTTTATGAGCACGTAGCACTATATTTGAGTAATAAATGTAAACTACATTC
>JAUTBQ010097753.1:0-38133 GCA_032361185.1 Lepetodrilus ovalis | reverse complement strand
TCACACAGCAAGGTAGATATATCTTGTGTCTGATATCACACAGCAAGGTAGATATATCTTGTGTCTGATATCACACAGCAAGGTAGATATATCTTGTGTCTGATATCACACAACAAGGTAGATTTATCTTGTATCTTGTATCACACAGCCAGGTAGATATATCTTGTATCTTGTATCACACAATTTAAGTAGAAATCACACAGGAATATATCACATAGCAAAATAAGATAATAATATATCTCGTACCTGATATCATGCAGCAAGACAAATATATCTAGCATCACACAGCAAGACACTTTTGTCATCGGATACACTTGAGATCAGACTATTAATGGACATACAATCAATGATGACAATCCATTACAACATCAAGGGGAATTATTCGTTAATTAGTCAATCATCTCAGAGAAGCTTGCTGTCATCTTGCACACCATGGAGTCTCTCTCGTTTCTTAGCCAATAGGATTCTCCGTTGCCATCTGTATAACTTGGCTATACGTATATAATGTAAGTAAGTGAAGATGATGAGAGCACCTCTCCATTCATTCATTCATCCCTCGCCCTGGCTCCTACTGGCATTTGTGTTTAGGTCTGGATCTCCGTACTAAACCCGATTTAGGTAATTTAGTGTTTGCCGTGTGATCTCTTCGTTTTATATTTATTGCTAACCGTTTGCTGTTGTAATTGGCTGATAGCATGAACATTTTACGACGTTTTCTTTTCAAATGATGATGATGATGATGATGATGATGATGATAATAATAATAATAAAAACTTCAAAGAAATTGGAAATTAAATTAGTTTTATGTTATGTTTCTATCTATAAATATTTACCTGAATTAAACTAGAATATTTATAGTTTGGACAGTCTCTCTCTCTCTCTCTCTCTCTCTCTCTCTCTCTCTCTCTCTCTCTCTCTCTCTCTCTCTCTCTCTCTCTCTCTCTTCTTTTCTCTCTCTCATTATATCTCTCTATTTCTGATGTTTATGGTTTTAGCTGAATATTTGACTGGTTTTGTATTGTTGATATACTGAAATAATTTCTTTGATAGTTGCAATTTTCACTAATAGCAACTGCCATTTGTACTGTATTCAAAACAAGAATGCCAATTGCTTAAAAATATTATTAGTGGATGTTCAGTATTTTTCAGATTTTTATCATCATCATTATTTGGGAAAGGGCTCTAAAAAAATGATTGAATCTGTGAGTACATTCCAATGTCGTTAAAAATGTTGTCAAATACAACGTACAACTGGAAGATACATTGGTAGTTTCTACCACCTCCTCAACCTCTTAATTACTTTATCATAAGTTAGACTTTGAGGTATTTGTGTATTTTCCCTGCATAGTATGATCGGTAGTTTCTTGCTCATTGCACTATACACAAGTACGACTTTTCATTTCACTATTTGTGGAGTGTCACATATTCCATGCCGACGTTCCTAACCGTAATTTTTCTTTTGGGGGGGTGTCTTGTCAGATTCCTAATCCAATATTCTCTACATCATACCTCTTTTGTTGTTTGGTTTTGCGTCTCATGTTTGTTTTTTGTCATTCCCAGCTGTAGGGAAATATTGTTAATATGGTCGATGGTACTACAAGAATTTTGAAGTCCCATTTTCCGTAAACATCACCGAACCTAAGTAGCCTTTTCAGATCCTTTCCGAGAAAGCTGCTTCCTCCTATCAAAGGGAGACGACTACCACAAATGCATACCGCAACTGATTTTTCAGCACATCTGCTGTACAGGACTGAGAGGTTGTGAAATACCTGCCCTTCCAACGCTATTTTCGGCCTTTCCCCCCCATCTCCCTTCGTCACTATAAAAACTATCCTTGTTTCAATTCAGTTTTTTTTTCTTAAACCACGTGTAGCCAATATTTATAATCCAATCCCTGATATATCTTTCATATGTCTGTATTGTTTGTAATTAGCGTCTCTAGTAGGGGCTGGTTGTTGTTTGCGACGGCGTGGATGTTGTCTCCTGGCCGATGCCTCTGGGGTACTCTAATGGCCTGTTAGCCAAGCTTCATTCCTAGTTTAGCCGGTACACCTCCAAGACATTTCTGGGTTCAGTTTAGACCCATCTCTTCCTTTGTCTCAGTCTATTTTTCTTCTCTCTCCTCATCTGAACAGAACCATCTCTTTCTACTGTGAGTACGTGTTTGCATGTTCATGTCGTGCTTTTGTCCACATTTCGTTATTTCCTCCCTGTAGCATTTCATATTTAATTATAAAGTACTGCTTTAGTGCTTTATTGCTAATTTGTTCTGGTGCATTACAAAGTGCTATAAAACTGAATTTGGAACTTTCCATACTGACGTTTTATTTTGAAGAAAAAACTAAAATTATAATACAGATACATGTACTTCCATAATGTCTATGTATTCAGGTGCATTCAAAAGTGTTATTAAACTAAATTTGTACTTTTGAATCTCAATATATTTTCTATTAAAGGAGGGGAAAAAATACATATCATACTGCTTTAATGTTGGATGTAAAGTATTTGGCTACATTTCACCATTCTATAATACTGAATTTGTGCTTTTGAATAACCATGTATGTTTTATTATGAAGGAGAGAAAAAAAGAATACTGCTTTAAGGTTGTTGTATTTGGGTAAATTCCTCATTGCTGTAAAACTTCATTTGTAGACTTTCCAGCCTGATGTATATTTTTAAATGAAAAGAAGAAAGAAAGAAAATACTGCTTTAATATTTGTATATTTGGGTATATTCCTCTAAAAGTGATGTAAAACTACATTTTTAATTTTCCATCCTGATACATATATATAACATTTAAAGTTTTCAAAGACAGTATTTCTTTAATGTTGATGTATTCGAGTATATTCCACAAGTTCCATGGAACATAAAATCGCAGGTTGAATGTCCTGCAACAGTTGTTTCAAAGACTTGAGAAAAAGTAACCATTCCACAATTGATTCGTCCATTAGCAATTTTATAAACATATTATGTTTATACCACATTTGAAAGCGAACTTTTCAATTGTAAAAGAGAAATCTATGAAAAATAGCTATGCCAGTTATCACCAGGCAGTGTAACAGGTATTTGCATACAATCAATGAAACCGAGCAAACGAGATGTAAATTTCTTTAAGAGACAGAAATGCTCGAGAAAAACATGATAATGTATGCATCTTGGTTGAAAATTGACTTCCGTTTTCTTCTCATTTTCTCATTATGAAAGCTGAGTAATGTTCTAAGGTTGTATTCAATAGTTACGTTAACCTTTAAGTTGTTTTCTGCAAGACTTTCATGTGTTTAAGATAATTTATCATTGAGAAAAGTTTTACATTCGGGGAGGATTGTGAAGGTAGTTTGTATTCATCGGGTAGTAAATCATCCTTGGGTCATCGATAGCATGGCTCATGAGTCTCTGTTATTTCAGGTTTTCCCCCACTAGAAACATGTCACTGAAATACAATGGAAGAAGTCGGATTACATTGTCATTGATTGCATGAGTAATAAAAAAACATAAATCTCCTCAAATAGGAATGGAAGTCCTCTATTTTCTTTTTTTATTGCACCATGAATTGACAATTAATCTTGAGAAATCTAGTGTTTGTTGACGTGTTGTGCTTTGTTTTCCACATGACAATGGGTCCACTGAATTGTTTCATCCTTTAGCTTGCTAGTGTCGCGTAACTTTCGAGTCGTTCAATGTGAAAGTATGTGTCGTCTGTTTTTCTCCCGCAAAGTAATTATTGCCTTTTGAATTGGCTATTGCACATTAGAGAAGCTAGAAGAGTGCTTCAGAAACAATTATCCCGCAGTGATGTCGCAGTGAATGGGTTTTTCGTGATTGATTGCTCGATTGTATATGATGGCGATTGTAAAGGTTGTAAGGTAGAAGAATATAAGTCGCGACAATCAATATGTGAGGTCCCACCGCGAAAATCACACCTGATGTTTATTGATTTTTGTTGTGATTATAAACCACACCGCTCTGCACAATTTCCGTAAACTTATTCCAGAAACGGGGAGTAAAAGCGAGGGTGTCAACAGCCGAAACAATTCCTCTCTCTCGTCATGGCAACTGTCTGCCATGCCAAGCCCCATGAACAAAAGCCGGTTTAAATTAATTACCAATCACGTGGATAGGAAAAGGTTGGTTTGGCAGCAGCGCGGCTAATTATGTTGGGTGGAACTGTGTGTTGTCGAGTCGCATTCGGCCAGATATCCTGTCACTTATCGCCAGAATTCAATCACAATCTGGATCAATAGTCGACTGGTTGACGAACTATCGCTGTACTCGAGTTCTTGACAGACGTACGGTAGACTCATGATTTCCGCCACCTACATGCACATGTCCACACTCCACACTCCACACTCCACCACATCGATATGAGTCTGGAGAGACAACTCCAACATCTCAATATGAGTTTCTCCGGACAATTTCAATACAGGTATATTAATTACCTATTTTTGAGAGAAGGGGGCTTTTATTAAGAGCATATATGATGTTGAACTATCGTCCAAGAGAAGGGGGCTTTTATTAAGAGATATATGATGTTGAACTATCGTCCTTGCTCGTCATGCTTTCACCCAGCATCAATTGATGTAGAAATCTGGAGAATATATAAAAAAATTAGAATAATATAAAAAAGAACCATTGTGCTGAAGTTGTCACTTATCGACACTAATTGTCCAACCCAAGGTTTACCAGAATGAACCGTTACTAGTAGTTCTTCTCCCATTTTAATCAAACCATAGTATTAATAAAAAATAATAAGAAATATTGACGTGATACTTCTATATCATCCACTGATTTGCTAGCTTTGTTCTAACATTATCAACTTTGCAGAGAGAACACAATCACGGTCCTTATATACACGATACCTTATTGCTATCTACACACCCAAAGCCTGAATTTTCCGTGACAACCACTGTAATAAATAAAACAAAACATTAACAATGCACACTTCCATAGTGGATCCGGCCCCCCCTCTCCTTTTTTTCACAGCCCCAGCCAGTGAATAACACTTGATAATTATGTTTTAATTTAATCCCAATAGATTTAATTGTCTTCTAAACACAGCCAGCCAGTATATCTGTGGAGAGCCTGACCACCACACCGATCCAACGGTGGGCCTTAATTGCCTCCGCACTCCCCTCGTTGTCCTATTCATCAGTCCAAGCACTCAGCCAGCGCAGGGAGAGTGGCGCGGCACTAGGACGTTGTGGCACAGCACGGCGCACATGGTCTTCTCTCTCTCTGTCTCTCTCTCTCCCCATCTCCAGCCGTTCCAGGCCGAATTTCATTGATCCGTCAATATAATCAAGGGGCTCGGGCATGTGTCGTACAGATCTGCTATGCTTAATAAAGCCCAGATTTATGGAGTTGGTTGACATTGATTTGCGATGAATGGACGTGTCTTTGGAGCTGAGGTAGGGTTGACACTTGTGGTCTGAGAGAGTCTCCATAGCGTGGATAACCTTGTCAGGATCGGGAGTCGGAGTTGTTGCTACGGAATCACGTCCATGGGTAAGAGGAAGTGGCCTGTTGTTGTTGTTGTTGTTGTTTGTCTGTCTTGGGTCTTCACTTGCTAGGTCCACTCTGGGTGGACACCTGATCCAATCTGGTCCTTGTCAGGTCTTCTTAGAGTTCTTGTTTATAACTATTAGTAATCTTGACATCATTGCTTTTCCGGGTCCTTGTTTTGTCCTCTCTGGGCCCTTGTTTAGTCCTCTCTGGGTTGTTGGTCCTCTGGGTCCATTTTTGATCCTTTCTGGGTCCATGCTATGGCCTTTCTGGAGATGGCGAACCCTCAATATTGAGAATCTGTTCAAGTGAGCGAGTTATTGTTTTATGTCACAACGAGAATCTTTCGCTCGTAAGTGACAATGACCTGACCTGATGAAGGAACCGATACAATGGCATTGAACCAGTGGTTGATGTACTCTTCCACGGCCTTGTGGTTTATGCTATTGGTAGCGAGCGCATATATATCGGTGCTGCGTTACCTCATACATGAGACGTCTTATATGCATGATATTTTGTACAGTGTGTACGCTAGGTTTTTTTACTACTGTTTGCAATGGGCAGTGTACTTGCTGCAGTTTACCATAGGTACCATATGTGTATGCTAAGTCATTATATGTGTATCCTGTGTAATGTGGCGCTTTGAGAATATCGTAGGGGGTGGATTTGACACATTAATAGTAGCCATTATAATATGTATCATTATTTAAATTCTATTTTTATTCATCTTCGTTGTAGAGGTAATCTCTGTAAGCAATAGTCATTGTCATATTATTATTATTATTTTTTTTAATATTATTTTTTATTTTTCTTGTTTTATTTATTATTGTTATTATTTATTGTTATTATTGTTATTATTATTATTAATATCATTATTATTGCTATTATTATTATTATTATTATTATTATTATTATTAATAGTATTATTATTATTATTACATGTATTATCATTGTTACCCTGTGTCCATATTTCTTTGTATTATATATACACAGTGATATATTTCTGTTCTTTATTTCCTCTTACCAAATTGTATATTTTTGTTTTATCTGCATCGATGCAATTCAATATCCTCATTTTAACATTATTATATATTTCCGTGCATCAGTCAAAATGAGATTTCTACTGACAATATGCTGTGTGTAATGTACCACTTATAATCAACGGTATGCTGGGTGTACCATACCATGTACCATGGCGCATGCCACACAATAGGTCTGTCACTATGGATAATGCCTGGAACAAATCATAGCACAAGTCATTCGAGAAAATATTGATTTATACGTCAATAAATATTAATCTCGGATATTCACACTCTGCTGGCAGATTTGTTATCGACGCGAAATCCTCTTTTTCACAGTTTTCACACAAATCAAGGTGTACGAGTTCGTCCATCAACAGTTGTCGTAAGCTGTGTTATGGCCTTGCTGTTAGCTGTGCGTGTAATATTTTGCACAAGAAGTTAGGACACATGCCAATGGTTGTGTAGAGAACTGCCAAACCATTAAGAGAAGACCATTTGTTTACGTCATGGGTTTGTTTGATGAAGACCTGATCTCACTGGCTTTTATTTGAGCAGTCACCACTTTCTTGTTCTGTATTTCAGGTACTACTGATCCGATTTGACATGCATTTCTGAACAGTATTTCTTGTATTCAAGATGTTCAACTTTTTTTAATTTGTTCTTTCAGATAACAAAGATTGAGAGGAAGGGAGACAACCCCTAATTTTCTAATTGGTGGTTTTTCTTGGAATGGCAACAGAAACAATCATGGTGCAGAACGATACGAATTCATCGACCATTCTCACCATCAGGATGATCATGCAGGGAAAGGTAAGAATGGCCTTTTTAATTGTATGCTCAACAAAATTAATTAGCCTTTTTGGATATAATTAATATCGCTTTGTATTATTTTAACAACGAAGAATGTACAAATGTCTATAGACTGCAGGTTTTCTTCAAAAAGACTTTGTAAAAATGGCAACATGTTCCCCAAGTGCAGACATTTGGTAGAAAGCTTCCCTACAAAATATCTGCTGACCCTTAATTTTTCTTATCATTTGCTGGATATTTATAGTTATTACTCTATGCTGGCTCCTATGGATAGGAAATATTCATAGTTATCACCCTATGCTGGCTCCCATAGGAGATATTTATAGTTATCACTCTATATTGGCACCCATAGGAGATATTTATAGTTATCACTCTATATTGGCTCCCATAGGATATATTTATAGTTATCACTCTATATTGGCTCCTATAGGAGATATTTATAATTATCACTCTATATTTGCTCCCATAGGAGATATTTATAGTTATCACTCTATATTGGCTCCCATAGAATATATTTATAGTTATCACTCTATATTGGCTCCCATAGGATATATTTATAGTTATCACTCTATATTGGCTCCCATAGGATATATTTACAGTTTTACAGGATGTCATGGACCCCAACTTCAGCGTTATATTGAGGGGACACTGTAACACTAAACCCTAATTTAAAAAAAACTGTAAAGAAAAACATATAAAATTGAGATAAAAGTAGGGCTAAATTTAGATCCACTGTCTGCTAAAAGACCTTTATATGGAGAATGTGTAATTAATAAATTAACGTTTCTAAGATAATTGTTTGTTTCATATGAATAATATAATTTATTACCAGTACAGCAGTGTATTGTTAGGAGGGATTTTCTGCACTGCTACTATTTGTTATTTAAAATGTGAATTTCTTGGTGAATTATTAAGGATATCGATCCTTTCATTTCCTTTGATGCGATTGTATGGATAGTTTTTGCACTTAATAATGATTGAATACATATTTCATTGCATTATGTCTTTCATTCACATTTTATGATTACCATAGAAACGGTAGCCAGGAATATGATTTAATAGCAAATCTCAGACATCCAGGTAAATATACATCGGCACTGTGACAGTATTCCTATATCAGCACCTGATTGGTCGACTTACCTTTGATGTTCAAATCGCATAATCCTCGCAGAATTCATGAACATGAAAATTCCATTCTGTAGTACGGCGATTCATCGGGGATCTTTTGAGGTAGAAAATAAACGACAAAGACATAATTACTTTTGGTCATAATTTTTAGCTTAGCCATGAGTAAATTCAATAAAGATCAATAGCATGATCCCCTTTGTGATAATCCCATCAAATGATTTGCCGAGGATCCGAAAGGACAAAATGAAAGCGACGTCGCAGATTTCGACAGACAGAACTGCAAGAGACTGTTTTACCAATTAATCATGACAGTTACTGGCTTCAAATCTGATTATTGTTCGCACGCTAATAAATCATTTATCGTAGCTCTTTTTCCATGTGAGTAGTTTTCATAGGCATTACGTTTAATTGACAACCAAGTGAAAATTACATTGAGGCTTGTGTCCTATTCATAGATTCCCTGTCGGATGTTTAAGTTTGAATAATGTTGAGCCATGGTATGATTTTTGCCAATTTCAGTTGCCTGCATGTGTGAAAATGATAAAGAAGTATTTTAGATTATTTCATGACAAATCATGAATAAGAGGCTTTGAGCAAGGCAGTTTCATTTTTCCATATTGTAGTTGAGAACACTACATCCCTCAACAATTCGAGTAATTAACCCTCTCTGCACTAAAGGCAACTGGAAATGCCCTAAATATCAGTAAGGGGAGCTAGAGGGAACTATGGTAGAAGAACAACATTTATTGCTAATCGTAATGCATTTTCAACTTTTTGGTTTGTTAGTTTGTTTTTGTTTAGGGGTTTTAGAGTCGCTTTCTATAACCTTTCACTAATATATTACAGTATAACGACTTGTCAGTTTAGGGCAGGAAGAAAAAACAACAACATCCGTAGCGCTGAATGTTGCAGTAAACCCTAGCGAGCACCGGCTATTTTGAACCTCCATTTCAACATGAAATTTACCATTATGGTTTGTTTGTAATTACCAGCTACTATTTACATTTTTTATTATTTATTAATTATTACCAACTACTATTTACACCTGCCTAAAATTTTGCAGTTTCTAAGATTATGATACCTGTGGGAAAAAAGTCTACATTTCGTCCTATATTTCTTCACAGAAAGAACTATCTCTCTGCTATATGTCATCTATAGTTGCCCTCAGCAGGTTTACTTGTCTTAGTACATGTATGTAGTTCTCATATTAATTGCCCCAGGTTTATTAATAATTTGGATCTGTGCGCATCATTTGCAGCGCTAATATTCTGTCTTGTATTTATTGGAAATCTATTACAAGACCATTTAAGTAATAACCAGATCGTTTGGATTTTCGTTAAATTAAAACGGACAGTTATTAGTTTGATGCTTATCTGGTGGGGAAATAATCTACCAGATATGATAAAATGCTCATCTGCTGGTCTGCATTATGTATGTTTACTGGAATGAAGGGTGTAACCGCTGACAAGTTGTTGACAGTCTACACGATAAAAACCTCAGTCCCAGTCAATGTCCAATGAATAATGAATACAGCCAGATGCAGAAATCTCACATTTTCCTAACCACTAACAATTAACTACTACTAATTGCAGCACAACTGATTACACTCCTTCAGAAAAGTTCCCAACCCTTGTCTTGACCAGATTCACATTACCGATAAAAAGCGCATTTGCTAGAAAAACATGATTAATGTTAATTGAACTGGGAGATTAGTTCTGCCAGCAGAACTAGATGTCCCTCAGTTTCATATTTTATTCAAATTCATTTACCATCTGCACTATGTGACAGTGTACCTTTAAGAGGATTTTGTTTGAAGTGTGGAGGTGGGGAATGTTTTTGTATGTCATCGGGAGTTTTGGTTTCAATTAAATATTGAAGATAAAGATAGTTAAAGATGCTGCATTTCCATGCAAGTAAGTAATTGCTTTTATTTACTGTTAGTGGATCGAGGATGCTGCCATCTGTTGAATTAAAACACGCCCCAGAGGTGCTATGCTGCACGTGATACTTATTTTCGTACATGCCAGAGCGAGATGGTCGACAGTTTTCAAAATCCTCCACCAGACGTCTGAGAAAAGCGCTTACACCCAACACACCTGGGTACACTTTCATGAAGCCCTCGTATCCACACAGCGTTCCTTGTCCAATGATATGTACCTATTAGTGTCGCATGCCGCACTTTCGTACACTGATGAAAGTACTCTTTTGCAGATAAAAGTACTTTCTTCAAAGTCTAAGTGTGAAAATGTATGGTTGCTTGTGTGATATAAGATGGTCCTTCTGGTCTCGGTATCCATTGGCTAAATCACACATTTGGCTCAATCACACATTTGGCTCAATCGCACATTTGGCTCAATCACACAAGCATTGTCACAAATGGGTGAAAGATTCCCGCAGCAACGTTAAACTCCCTAATCACTCACTCAATCGCACAAGCAACAATAACTTTCCACACTGATAAATTCATTTCCAAGTTTTCCAACTGAGCAGAAGCCCGAGTTCTTCACATACAAACACAGTAAACGCTGAGGCTTTGAAGAGAGTACTTTTATCAGTGTATAAAAGTCGGTAGAGTGCAATCCAGCAACTTGGGTTCGAATCCAAGGATCAGCACAGGTCCTCTGTTTCACTTGATACACTGATAAGGTACTACTACTCACTCAATGTCATCTAACTCGCTATGAATACGACAGCGCTATGGTGTCGTAGTGGAAACGAGAGCTTTGTGAAATGGTACCTTGAACTTTGCGAAGACACAGAACTTGGTACAACGAGAGCAGTCTTCGAGAACGATCTTGGTACACAAAACATTCCTCTGCACTGAAAACCAGATTTAATGTCATAATAGTTTGTGATGCGTCGATAAAAAAGTGATGTTATCATTTCTGTGAACATAGAACTGATGTTGGATGTATTAACTGAATTGTTCAGCATCAAAGTCTTTGATTCAAGATGCTATGTTTATTTTGATTTCTTTTTGGATTCTTTTCATGATCTGTTATGTTTTGGTGGAATAAAAGTGAAAAAGTAATTCGGATTATAAGAGATGTATCATGTAGCATATAGGGTTAACTTTGTTTCTGCTGGATTAATCATATGTACTATACAGAGGTGTTGCATAGCAGAGAAAAGGTTAAAAGAAAATGAATCCTTTCTTCACATTTCGAAAAGTTTGTTTCCAAAGACATTATTAGTATTAAAATAGTCTTTTATCTTTGGATCATCACAAACGATATTGCAGGAATACATTTCTAAAATTGTTCTAATTAAATCGGGGAAAAATAGCTGCAAAGACCTCTACAGGTTGTGTTCGTATTTGGAGCGTCTTGTTTTGAAGCAGATGGCTCTCGGGCAGTTTTCTGACCGGGAGTGTTGCCATTTTGGAGTTACCCGCCCCTTGTAGATAGCCTACAGGTCTGGACCTTTCCATTTGTTTTCTACAATGTATGTCCCCTAACGGTTTGTCCTTGGGCTGGCGAATAATGGCTGGCGAGAGAGCTCATTTTCTGTCCTCCTGACACACGAGAGTTCAGTAATTGCCCTCCCCCTGAGTCACATTTATCATTAGTTGTAGGAAAATATCATCTCAGACCTTTCTTCCTGGTCGCAGACATTTGGGACAGTCTTGTCAAAGCGGAAAACAAATAAGGAAGTGTTGTCGAGGGATACCAGTTTGGGATCCATAGAAAGCCAGTTATAGGGATGGTGCCGCTATTAGGAAATTTTCAAGAATAATTCAAAGAAATATTCAGAAAAATATTGTGGTTACAAATCATTAAACGAACAATGAAAAAAGTGATAATTAAAGAAATATGCAAACATTGTTAAAGGCATACAATCACAGATTTCAGTAGGTGCGTAGCATTAATTTTGAGTAATAAATGCAAATTACATTCATTTGTGATATTTATCAATTTTATATTGCCAAAATCCCTTTCGTCAATCCACATTGATGTTCCAAAGGCAAGATAATTAGAGCTATGTTCCTTTTATTAATATAAAATTTTTATTTTTATGACTAGCGAGTGTTAGGGAATAAGTACATAAGTAAATAACAACTTTTGGCTGGACAAATCAAATATAAGTAGTTTCAGATAGAAATGTGTTTGTCCATTAAATAGGCCAACCATCTGTGATAGTATGCTCTTTAAAGGGATCAAGTGAACAGAATGAAAATAATAACAAAGAAGTATGCAGAGAAATATCATTGTTAAAAAGTGTTAAATGAACAGAATGAAAAAAATAATAATTAAAGACATCCACGAAGAAATACTAAGATGAAAAACGTAAAATGGATATTTTCGGTTTCAATAATGGTCACTTGTAGATTTTCATAAACTAGAAGACAGCTACATACCCCGAGGCTTGATATTTAACATTTCCATCATTGAAAAAAATAATTATTAATTGAAGCTTCCTTGGCTGTGGCATACTTCAATCACGGCTCTCGTTCCTCGCCATTGAAACATTAGGAAGCAGCCGTGTAAACGACACTCGGGGCATCTTCCTCTGCTGCGGCCGGTGCCGATTGGCAGCATTCTGGCCAACCTGCTAATGGCCACTCGTGGTATTGGCATCGAAGATGACCAGCTCCGAGGGGCATTTCTTTGTTCATTATGGGCCCAGTAACAAGTGATCATTAGCAAGTAAAGACACGACATGATGGGAACTTATTTTGCCTCTGGTTTCCTGCCTATTAAATTGTGTGACCAGTTTCAAGAATAGCAGGAATTCTGAGACCCCTACCAGTGTCCTGAAGACAAATGAGCTGGGTCTATGAGGAGAGGGGGGATTGAGGGTTGGGGGGGGGGGGACACGTCAGACTCTCCGACCGACTAGGATCGACATAGATCTACTTGGAACAAAACGCTGAGTGTCTAGGACCGTGTGTAGTGTTGCTAGGATGAGCTTAGATGAGCCACAATTAAAACTTACTTTCTAATTGTTTCTAATATGGACCTTGGTCCAACAGTTACTGAGATATGAATCTATGTATGATCGTTACTAAGATATGAATCTAGGTATGATTGTTACTAAGATATGGATCTAGGTATGATGGTTACTAAGATATGAATCTAGGTATGATCGTTACTAAGATATGGATCTAGGTATGATCGTTACTAAGATATGGATCATGCAGTTATCATCCTTGGTCTGTCAGTACCAGCAGGTGCTTGCAGGTCTGCTGCAACATTCAGATGTTGCGGGTTACCTCCTGAAGAAGAGCTGATGCCCTCAGTTTTACAAGTAACAAGCACCAAAACCTCATTCTCACACTTGAACGTTTACTTAATGGGACAACATTTTCATTTATTTTCTTGTATTCAGGGCATACAAAATATGAAATTGATATTTTTTTATGTCATTCCATGAAGTATTTACAAAGATCTACCAAATAGGGGTGTCAATTTATTTCATGCCTAACTATAAGATATAGATCTATGTATTCTCAGTGTTTACTAAGAGATGGATCTATGAGTAATTGTTTCTGAGATATGGATCTATATATAATTGTTACTAATATATATATCTATGAATAATTGTTTCTAAGATATGGATCTATATATAATTGTTACTAAGATATAGGATCTATGAACAATTGTTTCTAAGATATGGATCTATATATAATTGTTACTAAGATATAGATCTATGAATAATTGTTTCTAAGATATGGATCTATATATAATTGTTTCTAAGATATGGAACTAGGTCTGTGTGTTACTAAGATATAAGTATATGTATAATTGTTACTAAGAAGTGACCCGGTGGCACTAGTGCCTGTAAACCACATTGCAAGGCTACATGTTGTAGGAATATACTGCAAACAGCTTAAGGTAAAGGCCAACTTTGATGGCCCACATCAATTATCAGCGGCTGTCTATGGACTGTAGAGTGATGAGGAAACATATTGAGGTGCTTGCCATTCACTTCAGACAGTAGTTGTGACTTCCTTACTTAGCACTGTTAACCCTTGACACTACAAGTCCTGCTGTTAAAGCTTGTATACGAACAATGACTAGGGTTGATATGTAAATAAATAAATACATGAATCAATCAATAAACACATGAATGAATTAATAAAAATGAAATAATTAAACATATAAAAAAATTTTTTTTTAAATAAAAAGTAAATAGTAAGTAAATAACTAACTATATCTGAATAACCACTAAATAAATAAAATAAATAATAAATAAATAAAAAGATAGGTAAATATAATAGTAATAACAAAACATCATCAACAACAAGAACAACAACAATAACAACAACAACAACAACAACATAAATAATTTTAAAATGTATTTCTATTGCAACCTATTTTCATAATGGTATATTGCATATTGTAATTTATCACCCTATACTGGTTCCGACTGGAGATAACATCAAGAGGACAACTATGTTATTCTCCCGGAGATAACAGTTTTCAACTTCACTGATTGGTCAAGAATTACTAATTTGCATAGTTATTCTACAGTAGCCAAAGACTCTACCATCGTGATGTCATCACCACCGACTGTTGCCACCGTCATAACAATGCTATGATTCTCTATATATACTAGCTAAAAGATAGTTGGGAATTGATAATCGATGTAAACTACATATTACGTTATACATAGCAGCTATTTATATATTTTGTATTCTATTTGGGGCAGCCGATTAAGCCACCACTATATTTTTATATAAATCTGGAAGACGAAGCACTTAAAGTGTAATAAATGAGCTTAAAATCAATATCCTCAAAGTTGATCAATTGTCTGACTGATTTTGCCATTGGAGCAAATCATTGGAAGTGATTGGTCAATTACTGGCTCAGGTAACATGAGTTTATGGGACAGTATAATCTATTGCAAATTGCTTCCTTGATAACTACTAGTAGTAATGTGTTGTGATATTTTGAGGAACAATTCTCACATGGCCATCAATGTAAACTGCTGAAGTTTTAGGATTTTCTTTAGACCAGCAATATTGAAACAATGTTACTATCTTGTGTCGAGCTCTTCTGTTTTTACTTTGGCACAACCTGTTGTTAGAAATGCTTTATGGCCGTTTGTTGGCCCTTTCAAGAGTAAGTTCGGTTGATGCCCAGTAATAGTTTCCTGTTTGTTTGTTTACATGTCTGGTAGGAATGAGTGTTGAGAAAACGGAATTATTGTAGCCGAGAATTGGCGATTGATCAGAGACCCATGGTCTGACATGGCCTTTGCCCTTTTTAACAAGACACCTACCACATGTTAAACAACACTCTTACCTGAGGGAATTCGTACAATTCTTCCCTAGCTTGCGTTGACCTATTTGCAGGTTTTGAATTACGACCTGCTAGTATTGATGTTTCGCTGACTATAGCAATGTCGGAATTCACCATACATTTCAGGTTTATCTTTTGAGGTGAAAATTATCATTAATGTGAGTTTTACAGTTTTAGATCACAATCTTGATTTGCACAATCAGCTATCTGTAATTGGACATGGTGCGAAATGTTCAGGTGATACTCTAACCATCTGTTTTGGGAGAAATTGTTACTGCTGTAGATAGTAACTCAACAACCACAACATTCCACCAAATCTTCACCAAATCTCTGAGCAGACCACACACATACACACACACACGCACGCACGCACACACACACACGCACGCATGCACACACGCACGCATGCACACACACACACACACACACATGCGTACACACACACACACACACAGACATACGCACACACATGCATATTTGCTTGCGTGCACACACACACACACACACACACACACACGCTCACATGCTCACACACTCACACACAAATGGCTACCATACCATACCATATAGCATGGTATAGGTATACGTGTCAACACCAAACACTAATACTTGTATGATTGATTGAATTATTGCTTTAAGTCGCAGCGGGAATATCTCACCCATGGCAATATGTAACAGAATAGGATTGCTATGTGAGATAACACCAGTCCTTCAACCATGGTTACTGTCATTGAACCATGACATTATAACCTATATGTACCACTCAAGATACCATCCCATATAGCCTATAGCTGTATCAGATAACACCAGCCATTCTATATGAAGTCCTATATACTATCTCCCTGTATCAGAACACCATCTACCTGTATCAGACAACACCATCTATCTGTGTCAGATAACACCATCTACCTGTGTCGGATAACACCAGCCACTCAATATAATATCCTTCAATAATTCCTGTCATTGAACCATGACATTATAGCCTATATGTACCACTCAATATTCCATCCCATATGGTCCTTTAAGAATTTCTGTCATTGAACCATGACAGTATAACCTATGGCCTCTTCTAGTAAGTCAGAGTTGCTTCCCTTAAAACCCCTTGAGAAGTATCTCGCCATTGCCTAGTAGTATGGCTAGCATAACAGTAGACCCAGATAATGAAATTTTAGTATTTTAACAAATCGCAAATTTGAAAATGAATTTGAGGAAACGGCACTTACAGAGCTCCATTAAAGTTGATCTACTCTCTAGTTCTAGAACAATCGTTAAAATACCTACATATTTAAATCAAAATGAGCACCACGATAAGCTGCCTCTACCGCCATTACAGGCGGCTTGTTGGATGTAGAACTGCATGCTGGGAATGATGTATCTTTCTATATTTTCAAGTGAAACACTGGAGAGTTTCTGAAAGTGGCTATATGTATGTACCACTCAAGATACCGCCGCGTATAGCATCTAACAGTGCAAGATAACCCCAGCCACTCAATATGAAGTTCTTCAATGATTCCATTCAGTGTCCTCCATTCCGCGCTCGGGTTCCGTATTTATCTGCCGCCTCCATGTCAATCAGTTCAGGTCCTCGCCATTGTTCCCCCTCGGAAACACCATTGTTCCACGGAAAGCTATTGTTCCTCGGAAAATGTGCAATAATGAGGAATTGATTGTCATTCCAATAAGGCTGGGAGACATGCAAACACTGCCCTGGCTTTATGCATGTCTCGCTAACTGACTCGGTCTATTTGCGTTCCATCCGTCAAATTTGCCATGAGATGTAACGTGGATTGTGGTCGCTGCTAACTGTTGTTGTTATAGATCCTTGTATATTTTTTTGTTAAGGCCCCTTTGGGATTTCCATTTGATATTCATTCATGATCTGTCCATACGGGATTGGATCAATTCTTTTGATTGGTTTTAAAGAGCTGCTGCAAGACTTAGGTAACCCTGTAGGGATTTTACACTTCTGATCTGTCCGATGAAAATATTCATAAACATGTGTTGCGAACATGATCAATTTGTTCAATAGCTTTTGGAAAATGTTCTCCATTTTAGGTAATGAATATATTTTGCATCGACAAAATGGAATTTGTAATCTGAAATATATAGGAAATTCATATTTTATTTATTGAATTAAAAGATATTTCTATATAAATAATCATAGTGATTTACGTAATTGGCAAGCCAGCTATCATCTGATTCTATAAAGTGATATCTGAATTCATAATAAGCAGAAAGCTCTGTAATGAAATGTCTTGTAAGCAAAGTACCGCTAAGTAAATGTCATCATCAACAAAATGTCAGATTGCGGAAATACTCTGCGATCGCTCGACAGGCATTGGACGAGTTGGGAATGATTAGACAGATCCGAGATATAAGCCAATGTTGTTCTTAGAAAGCTTGAAAAGTCGAACATCTCTACAGCATATCTACATGTGGCTAAGCTTGTAGCAAATCTTTTTGTATGTTACAGTAACCACACACCTTTCAATCCTTATATACTCAACTAAATAAATTAAGGCCCAGCTGGTATTTTGTGGGTAAGCTTTCTACCAAATTTCGGAACACAGCTTGAGGAATCATATCCCATTCTTAATCCAATTTGTCAGCAAGTTCTTGAAGAGTACTGTTAACTGGCGCCTGTAGACATTTTGAAATTCTTTGATTGTTAAGTAATATAAATGTAAATGCATATGTCCAAAAAGGCTTCTATATATTCCTAAGTGCCTATTTGTTATTGTATGTCAGATTTCATTGATAGTTTTTATACATAAATAATATGTACATTATTGTATAAATATGTTCATTTTTTTCTGTAAATATTAAATGTAATATTAAATATTTTCTTTTATGAAGTACATTTATTTTAAATATTTATTTCTTTCTCTTTTCAGGAAGTCGGAAGCATCATCGGCAAGGTAAGAAAACCTACTTTCAAGAAACATAATTTTGCTTACATTTTCAGAATTGATTACATGCTCCTGGTCATTTGTGTTTTTCTGCCAGTCTGCTGATTAATTTGAGTCGAGTTTTGTGTTGGAACCTCATCTTCAACACGTACCTCCAAGAACTGTACAGCAAACATGATGGGACACATCCGGAATATGACGAGACACGTCCAGGATATGGCACATGTGGAAATCATATTAACCTCAATTATTCGTGACCCATGAACAAGCACCATCAAAACGAGAATATTTCTTGGGTCAGATCAGGAGACATGTCATTACTTCAGCATGTTTTGGTTCTCGGCATGTTTCTGTCCTCGGGATATTTCAGTCCTCGGCATGTTTCAATTTCCACTCTGAGCGACCGGGACGGAGCATTTGTTGCGTGTGTCGTCGGCAGGTTTTAATCATATCTCCTTAGGGCATGTTATCGGCTAATGGCGCTTTAAAAACATGTTGCTATTAATTTTCCTGGAGCTGCCATCTGGCTGCCAGGTGGGAAGAGCAGCTCTACTGTTGGAAGGAAGGCAGCATTCCTGTTTTCTTTGTCTATGGAACTTTTTTTTAATCAACAACCCACCCCCCACTCCCACTCCCATCCCCCCCACCTGCCCCAATTCTCCTTTCCTTTTTCCTGGCTCCCAAAATATTTTCGCATCTTCACTATGTTAACGCTTGTGGTCTTTTTTGCCAAGACTCCTACTACTGTTAAATGCCAGTACTGTCAAAGTCAAGGAGAAAGGGCGTATATCACCTCACAGCCTTGTATCGTGTTCAATGAATACATGCATGTTATCAAGGCCACCCTTGGAACTGAATCCAGTTCTGAAGGTTCAGTGGCTTTTTTTTGTGGTTTACAGGTTAGGATGTCTTTAGGTTAGGATGTCTTCACTTACCTGTAGTCCTCGTATGCCGTGTTTGTCCTTGGTTACCCAGCTGTGAAATATTGGAGCGATTATTGTTTCAGGTTCTGCTTCCAACATAAACATATTACTACAAGACTGAAGAATTGTTCAAGACATCAACCCAGATATAAATGGATGTGTTCTTGGTTTAGTTCTCTTATTTCTGATGTGGTTTCACGCGATTCTTGATTCTGCTTCCACCATGAATAGCAAATCATGTTCTGGAATTTGGACATTTGTGTCTGGCAGGATCCGTATCTCGGTCAATAAATCCTTAGATCCCTAAGGACCCATGTTGGACCCTTGTGTCAGAAGCTTCTGAATATCATCAGGAATCGCATTGTATATGTATGTAGGAAGCCTGATTCAGTTATCTGCCAGTCGGTGTCCTTGATGGAACAGGATGGGTCACTCAATATAGGTCACTTGGCCACGGAACACTTGGGATAGGTCACTAGAGATAGGATCACTCTGAGGGGAGGAGGGTTACTCTCTAGAGGAGATCATTTAGGATGGGTCACTAGAGTTGGGTTTTTTTATGGTTCACTTTGGATGGTCATGAGGGGTCAATTGGGATAGGTCACTCGAGCCCTAGCAATTCAGTCATTGTCGTGGGTAAGTATTTTAGCTATTCATCTAGGTATTGGCCTAGGCAAGTTTTACGTATTGGCCTGGGTACATTTTAGGTATCATTGCAGGAAACTTCAGGTAGCAAGTACCTCCTACATGGTAAGTGGAGAAGGGTTTAGGTCACAATGTCTTGTTGAAATTACTCAACGAAATGATATTAAGCTCAGAATGTGCCTGAGAATGTTTACAATGCTACTTTCATAAACAAAACCCACCGTATATTTTCTGGTATATTATATAATGATTAAGAAGAGGAAAAAATAGGAAAAATATTACGCCAGGATGAATTTTGCTATAGCACACCCATGTGAAACAGGAATGTGCTAGAGTATATACACACACACCGATATGAGTACTGGGACCTGTTCCACAAAAACGATTGTAAGAACTATAGCTCTTGTAGCACTACAATCACTCTGTGGAATAAGACCTTGTGCCAACAGCAGAGACTAAAGTCCTATGCTATCGAAGGTTCTCTAGTCGAACTGAAAACCAAAGCTCCCATCGTGGTATCTGGCGAAATTAACCCGGTATGTTACTCCTTGTTTTTGGTAACACACACACTGGCTAATTTGCTCAACAGTAAACACTTCCAACAGCAGGCTAAGGTTGAAGTGGGTGCAGCTGTAAGAAGATTTAATGTTTTTCACAGTCCCATTTCACTTGCCAGCTCTTAATCATCCCAACAGCTAAATCTTTAAAGGGATTCACTGTTACTGGAGGAATTTCTGATAGCGAGCATGTCTTGCTGTTTTATGGTGAACATGTCTTGCTGTTTCTCCTTATGGTGAACATGTCTTGCTGTTCTTCCTTATGGTGAACATGTCTTGCTGTTCCATCTTATGGTGAACATGTCTTGCTGTTCCATCTTATGGTGAACAGGTCTTGCTGTTCCTCCTTATGGTGAACATATCTTGCTGTTCATGGTAATCATGTCTTTGCTGTTCCTCCTTATGATGAACATGTCTTGCTCTGGTACAACATATTTACTCCAATTTTAATTTTGGTGAGTTTTTGTATGGAACTAATTTGTCCAATTAGGATGTTTGATTGGTTGTCTAGTAACCATCTTGGGTTGAATGATTGTTTTCTACTGACCTATTTGACCACAATCCTAGTCACCTGTTTTTGTCCATGATCTTGGGTGCATGGTAGCACAGATGTAGAATGTTTGGACTTTGAAGCCAAAGGTCCTGAGCTCAAATCTCGTCCCAGGGAGCCAAGCAGCAATGTTAGTAATGGTTGGCAATGTTTTAAAAACATATCGGTTATTAAAAAACACAATGAAGTTTTTAATACAACTTGTATTTAATCTATTCCTTTTTAAAATAATGAAGCAACCATAAAATATAAAATCTTTAAGTCTACTTTACAAAGTAACATTTCTGCTATGTCGTGAAAACAGTGCTAAACTGAGAATCAATATTAGGAATACAGGTCATGAAACATGAATATTAGTTGCATCACAAAATTATTCACAAATTGCTATATGTATGAGACAATAGATTGCTCTAATTTCCTAGTAAATTCAAAGTTGCTATACAGTAACATTAGCAATGGTGCATCTAGGCATCGTAATTATCCCCAGAAATTTTATTTTTTATTTTTCCAGGGGTCAATTTATTTGTGTTGCCCTGGACTTGTCGATTTCTTTGCCATACTGGACTTGGCTTGGCCTCTTGGTCAGACCCCAGACCCTGGGCTTGTTTTCCCGCTGAATTCACGATTGTCTGTTGCTGTTGTCTGTGTATCAGTCTGTATCCTAAATGACAAAGAATAATATGATATCTAGAGCTTGTATCAACTTGCACTGTGTACTGGGCCTGTAGTCATCAATGCGATGAGCAGGTCCAATGCCACACCACTTCCTGATTGTAAGTTAATGTAACCAGAGTCTTGTTCCATGTTTTTGAACACTATATTGTCACAATGGCTGCAGATGGATATCGGTGACTGCTAGATGATATCCATGAAGTCTTGTTCAGTGTAACTGCAGTAGGCATACACAGTGGTCACATGATGATATCCATGAAGTCTTGTTCGTTGTAACTTCAGCAGGCATGCACAGTGGTCACATGATGATATTCATGAAGTCTTGTTCGTTGTAACTGCAGTAGGCATACACAGTGATCAAATGATGATATTCATGAAGTCTTGTTCATTGTAACTGCAGTCATGCACAGTGGTCACATGATGATATTCATGAAGTCTTGTTCAGTGTATCTGCAGGCATGCACAGTGGTCACATGATGATATTCATGAAGTCTTGTTCAGTGTAACTGCAGTAGGCATGCACAGTGGTCACATGATAATATTCATGAAGTCTTGGTCATGATTAATGCAGAATGCTACTCAAAGCTTCACCCATCCTCATTCATTTTGAATAAAATATGTTTGTTCCACCCTCCTTCAGCTGTTTCCCTTGCCACTCCTTGTGGGTCTTTCTGGATCACCTAGTTCCACATCGGGATCTTTGATTTAGAAGTCCAAGCATCAACCATGAAGCTACATGCTAATTACAAATACATAATGTGTATGAGTATAGCACTCCTGGTGATAACGTCTTACATGCTGGATTAATCAAAATCCATGTTCCATTGGGCACCTCTGGTTGCCTGTAACTGGATGAAGGTTAATTTGATTTTTTTTTTAAATCATAATATTTTTGAATTCAGGATACTAATTTTTAAAGCAGGGTTTTATAGCTATTGTCACATAATATTATGCAGAAAAACAAACAAAAATCATTTATGAGTTTTATGAGAATATTGTGTCTGTGTATTAGTCTTTTTAACTTATATTATATTCCTGTAACGCTGTTTCTTTGTTTGCAGAAAGGTGATAACATAAAGAAATTCAGGGAAGATGTGAGTACAGATATATTATTTAATACCTGTAATTATATTTTATAACATGATATGATTTAAATTTATACCTGTGATTATATTTGTATATGCTATCAGGATATTTAAATGTATACCTATAAATATATATTGTATATGGTACTAAGATACCAATAAAATCTATACCTGTAGTGATATGATAACAAGATATGATGTTATTGTTTACCTGTAATTATATGCAACAACAAGATTTGATGTTATTTTCTAGCCATAATTATATTAAATTTTGAAACTAAATGATCTGCTTCCACTTCATAGTAATTACATTATTGATATCTAACAGCCCTATGGTTACATCAATTGAAAATGTTAAATACATTTGTTACACTGATAGACTATTTCATCAATGTCATCAACTCATTGTCATCTAATGGCTGTTTTATTCTTATGTTGCAGAGTGGGGCCAAAATAAACATATCCGATGGTTCATGTCCTGAACGAATTGTCACAACCACAGGCTCAACAGATAATATTCACAAAGCTTTCACAATGATTTGTAAAAAATTTGAAGAGGTAAGCACGAAAAACAATTACTCAGACAATACACCGTCCATTATAATACACTGTATGTGAGAATACATACAATTACATGTACGTAGTCAATTTACGAGTCAATATTGTGAAACTATTGAAGCCTTGAAATGTGTATAGCTATGGAGATCGTACAATGTATCCCTATTGGTTGAGTTATGCAGTCTGGTCTGCGAAAAGTATTTACTCTTTAAAGATAGTATTGTCAGTGGGGGATGGCTAAATCCATCTGGTCGGAATTTATATTTTTTCTCTTTTCTCGTAACTCGCTAAACATTAATAGTCGGGCGCCAGTGCAAGCCTCCAACACACCAACAGCCACGTGACATTTCAATGGAATCGGTTATATTGAAATATACAGTATCTGTGATGTTTTTATTTTTGGAATTGCCATTTCAATATTGTTCTTGTAATGGACAATTTCGAGTTGAAATGTTACTGTATGCCCTTAGGTGTTCTAAAGGTGTAACTTGGTCAGAACATATTTCGTTTTTCGCCAGATTGAGTTTATATCTTGCTTTTTTTAATAACCCGAGCATGGATTTTTGCTTTGGGAGTAATATATCATGGCATTGTTACCAGATGTTTACAATGCCATTTCCAGGAATAATTTGAGAAATATTTGAATTTATCCAAAGAAATTCCAGTATACTATTGCTGTATGTAACATTTACATGTTTTATTGTTTTCAGTGCATGAGGGTTTTATTTGGCATGTTTTATTGTTTTCAATATGTTACTTTTTAAATGTTACCAAGTCCATTTCAGCATTTTTCAATATTTCAATGTCATATAAATGCAATAATCTTTAAAGTGGTTCTAAACCCCTAATCAGCAACAGCTTTATTGTCATTTTGTGGCATCCAATAATACTTCTTTCTAAAATTTCGTTCTGCTGTTGTTTTCTACAGGATCTTCAGAACACACCAACGGTGCCTAAGCCCCCAGTCACACTACGGTTAGTGGTACCAGCAAGTCAATGCGGTTCTCTCATCGGGAAAGGAGGGTGCAAAATTAAAGAAATCAGAGAAGTGAGTAGATCTATCCATTTTTCTTCTTCCAAATCCCATTTCCAAATGCACAATTTTTCCTTTTTCCCATTAAGAAGTAATGCGTTTAAGATTATTGTGAAGACCTCTGATGTTAAATTTTCTGAACAAATAGTGTAAAAGTTCCAATAAAAAACAATGGTGTGAAATAAAACATTTTAGTTGATATAATATTCTAAATAGGATAGTATGGTAAGTTTTATATAATCAACATACGATGTAATCATTAATTTTATCAATATGACCAACTTAAAGGCATAATATCACAGATATTGATGGTTGTTTTGGACTATTTCTTTGGTACAACTGCAAAGTATATCCACTTGACATACATAAAATCATGTTTGTACTTCCGAAAACCGTTGCACCGCTGAATGGCAGACAAACTACCAATGCAACCCAACGATAGTCTGAATCGAGTATATTAACCTAGCGGTCGTCAATCTCAGTGGTCGTGATTCATCATGTCAATGAAATTTATAGTGATACAAGTACTTCTTCTTAGACTTCCTTCATAGATCAGTTGATCCATCATTACATTTAACAGAAAAGAGGTTAAACATGTTTATTGACAGTTATTTTACTAACAGTCATCAGTGATATTCTGCGTGAAAAGCTACATTCCATACAAATTTATCCTCTTGCTTTTAGCACATAAAATATGCTGACATTTGTATGGATGATCCACTCCAGTTCATGCAGTACCATTATCTTCCTTATCATTTGCATAGAGGTCGAGGGTGAGGGGTCGGAGATCAGTACTGATGACATTATTAAAGGGGTAATGCTTTTATAGGACAGCACACATGTCAAGCAATCCATTCCACTAGACAATGGGTCCGGTTTTGTGATACAATGGGTCCGGTTTAGTGATCAGATTAATGGACATTGATCCTCTGTGAGCAAATACGAGCCTTGTGGGTCCAGTTGTAATTGCTTGCATGTTTCATCAGAGAGACGGCTAGATTCCATCTCGTGCACTGTTCCTTATGAGATACTATCTGCTGAACAGCAGATGCAATCTGCTGAACACATTGTCAATGCCGGATTTAATGACAGCGTTTTGTGTATTGAAATGAGTTATATTATAAATGAGATGTATCGAATGGCGTCGTAAGCATGTTATTTCTGCAGTTAATAACTTTCACATGCTGGTTGAGATTGAGATGCAATCTCTGTATAAGTAGTGGACATTTTTTATTATTAATCACTCACTTGTTCAGGAATAATAGCTGTATCATGAATGTTACAGTAACAAACATTTGTATGGGTTTTTCTTCCATAACACAGAAATTACACAGTACAGAGATTAATAATAATAATAATAATAATAATAATAATCATCATTATAACAACAACAATAACAGCAATAACAGCAACAAAAACTACCGTAATAATAGTAATAGTAAAAGTAATAGCAATAATAATAATCTTATTATTATGATAATGCTAATATGAAAATGCTCCCCTACCACAAAAGTTGCACCAAAACTGATGTTCCCCAAAGCATGTTGATTTAAGACAACAACTGCTAGTGATGTGTGACAGTCATTGTAGACAATGCATGATTGGTTTGATTTTGGTGCAAACTTTGGTCTGGTGTTATGTTGTCAGTCAGACATTTATGCCATGTGTTGGTCAGGTCTGACTTTGTTACCATGATGAACAACAATGGTAATTGGTCAATCTTTGGTACCATGATGGTGATTGGTCAGTTTTGATGCCATGTGATTGGTACCACAATTGTCATTGGACAGTGTTTGATACCACCATGGTCATTTGACAGTGATTGGTTCTATGCTGGTGAGTGAGCAGTCTTTTAAACCACAGTGGTGATTGGTCAATCATTGATGATTGGTCAATTGTTTGCACCACAGTGGTGATTGCTTAGTCGCTTGCACCACAGAGATGATTGGTCAGTCGTATGCACCACAGTGCTGATTGGTCATTCATTTACACCACAGTGATGATTGGTCAGTCGTTTGCACCACAGTGGTGATTGGTCAGTCATTTGCACCACAGTGATGATAGGTTAGTCGTTTGCACCACAGTGGTGATTGGTCAGTCGTTTGCACCACAGTGATGATTGGTCAGTCATTTACACCACAGTGATGATTGCTCAGTCGTTTGCACCACAGTGATGATTGGTCAGTCGTTTGCACCATGGTGGTTGATTGGTCAGTCGTTTGCACCATGGTGGTTGATTGGTCAGTCGTTTGCACCTCAGTAATGATTGGTCAAGGATTCGTAGTTGTGACAGTGTTTAATCTCTGCAGTTCCACTTGAGACGGCCAGCTACACACTGGATCAATACACTAACCACACAGTGTCTAACCTTGTCTTACTCCGTTTTACTGTGTCTTACTGTGTCTTCAGACAGGGTCAGTGGAGGAGGATGAGAACATGTATCCTTGTAACAAACCCTTCAGTTAGGTCCCCAGACTCTAGCCTGGATTGAGAGCAATGGACATTAGCTCTGTTCGGGACATAAGAGCCATCCGGTCTAAAACAATTATGTCGCGTATTGGTGAAAGACTCCTGCTGCAAAGTAAAACAATAGCTCAATCACAATGGTTAAAATTAATGCAAGAATAAGGACAATCCACATTTAGATATTGTATGGCCGTATTCAGATGTCTAGAGAAAAAAAAGTAATTCTTAAAATTTTCAGTATGTAAAATAATTTGTTAATGTCATCATTAGATGTAATTTTATTAGACATAGATATCTGGTTATGAATGTCATTCTTGCTTTATTTATTGACAAAAGTATTGGGTTTGTTAACTAAAAGAATAATACATTGTGAAATTGGCACCTTTATTGAGGTAGCTTTTCCTTTTTGTCTCGCACTTCCACCAGTACCTCCAGCAACAGCAACAGCAACAACAACTATAACACATCCACCACCACTGCCATCACAACAACAATAACAACAACACAACCACCACTACACAATGTCCACCAGCAACTAACATACAACAACAACAGCAACAACAGCAATAGAAGCATTGAAACTGCAATTCATTTGGGAATATCAAAGACGTTAGGATAAATGTTCTTCACAATCCTCAGTTTCTATTGTCAGTTATTGGCCGGATGGGTAACACCTTTTCTGGGGCCCCCGAGACTAAGAAACATTTTGAGTACAATTTCATGCTTTAGCTCAAATTTTATGTGAGGATTTGTGAAGAAAGCCCCTTGAGTTGAGCATGAGTTTGTAGTCAGAATAGTGTCGTAATCTCCGTGTCAGATCTCGACTCATTACCGTCAGATCTCAACTCATTACCGTCAGATCTCAACTCATTACCACAGGGTGTGTAATTGTCCTGCCAGTGGGAGACAAGGGCAGTGAAAACACGAACACCTTGAGCATCAGTTCCGATCAGAGGAGGTGTTGTCAGACTAGCAGTTATCGCACACTACGGAACAGTTATCGCCCACAACCGATACCAGGGTGACGATTGCACAGAACTAATTTCCTCAATGTGTTGGAGGTTTTTGGATTGTCTTGAATAACACTGTGCAACATTGTTGCCATTTTGTAGGACATCTTTGTGATGCTGTGTCGGGGCATGTTGTAAAGATAGGGTTATCTGTTGTCAGCGGGGCGGGCAGGGGAGGTAGGAGTCTAGGGTATCGGCTGTGTGATATGGGATAATCTGTGATACAGGGCAATCGGATAGACAGGATACTTGAAAGTACGCAACAGAACAATGCGATAACTACAACAATGAGCCCTTTGAAACTATAGATACTTGAGCTGGAAGAGTTTAGGAGGGTCTCGACTATGTGTCTATACTCTACTGTGTAGCATAAGTACCACTATGATAATCTTTACTCCAAGGGGGCCTGGACAAATTAAACCTTTAGTTTTTTTTAGTTCAACTGAGATACATAGCTGAAAGAAATAATTGGATACAAGTTTGTTCTTTTTCATGTTGCAATACTTTCAATAATTCTCTGCAATGTTAGGTTATTTCAATGTCAGATGCATTCACTATTTATATATGGGATATGATTCAGCTTGATAGAGGTGACTACTTTCGTGAAAGGCCATACATATTTACACCTGCAAACCAAAGCGACTTTTCTTCGAAGGACGTATAATTCGAACAATGATCTACAACTACCTCATATAATTCCAACAATTTCAGACATATGGCAATCATTTGCTGTTATTAATTTTGTAAACATGATTTATTTTCTCATGTACCGCTTTAAGAACCATCGGCATCTAAATACCTCCAAATGTCAAGAAAATATCCCAATCCGTCTTGATTATATCTGGATAGCCATTGTACCACCCGCCAACATATTTGAAAAGCCAAGCTTTGTTTTGAACCGAGGGAGGGTACGATTTTTATAGAAATGCAATCTTGCCAGTCAGAAGGTCACAAGGTATATATATACAAGCAACGTCATCTATGGTTTGTGGATGTACCTGATTGTTAAGTAAAACTTGTATCCAGATGTCTGACTATCCAAGAAACCCAAGACGTATATACAGCGCCAGCGAAACCGTGCCATCCTAATATTGTTTGGATGTGTCACGGGTATTTTCGGATTAATTTCACGCAAATACGTGGACGATAACGGCCACCATGGAAGAAGAGGATATAACTAGCAACATGTGCCGATGCCATCTTGATCCGGTGCCGAGAAAGTATAACAAAACTGTCCTGTTTCAAGCATAGAGTTAGATAATATCTTTTAGTGCAGAATTCTCAGATCGGAATAGTTTCAGTCCATATTTAATATATTTTTTTTTTATTAAGATTACATCAATGTTATTTGATAATAAGTGTAAAATTATATGGTATTTTAACAAGTCTCGTGTCATGTCTGAAGTTTGTGGGAGGTCATGATGTTCTTGTATGCACTCGTATCTATCATCTATCAGCAAGACAGATAAATACTAGGCGCCAAGGTTAAGAAACTTTTCTGAAGACGCTCTCATGCTGAACTCAAGGTTTTATTCGCAGATCCTCGTATATCATTTGAGCTTGAGCATGACATGGTGCTCATAATGTTTCTTAACCTAGCAGCCATGGCATCCTTTCACGAAGCTCTCTTATCCACTGTGCGACCATATCGCTCTCTTTACCGATAGCTAATGCACTGCTAAGAGAGTGCTATGGTCTATTCATGGATAAGAGAGCTTTGTGAAAGGATACCCAGATCAGTTGGGTCATAGGGGATATGAGAGCGTCATGAAGCCATTCCCAGAACTTATCGAAGTCACTCGGAACACGATCCCTCCGAGATCAAATTTGTTACTGTTTCTGCTGCAGGGTAGTTATTTCCTCTGAACTGATCGTATATTGATAGTATTTCCACCCCGGGTCTCACAAAGCCTCGACATCGTCGGAGGAAAATAAGCGGCCGCTCCGTCCTCCAGCAGCATGAGGCTGTTGCCTGTTGAGAGGACAATGCCTAGCTTCTTTGAACAATTCCTGAGTTTCACGAAAAGGTTGTAGCATAGCATGGGCATAAATCAGGGTATGCGTCCATGCAGCAGAAAATCGCAAAGACTTTGTTTTAAACCAGACTATCGACATGACGGTTTTGTGAAACGCAAGCCAGTATCCGGGGCAAGAACATTGTTACTTTTTTGCACTTGGATTTTTTTGTGTATAAATCTGCAAATATTGCCATCCACCTTGCTCCAGGTTCGCACTCCTTCGGTGTTTTCATTCTTCTGTTTCCAAATTGTTATTTATCCACGCAGTCAGATCTGGTGCAACCTTTCCTTGGTAATGTCACAAGTCGGATCCTGTTTATTTGTTTGACAGATCAAACATCCATCGGACGGAGAGCGTTCAGTTTGCATTGATTCCTCCGTTCTGCATTTCTTGGCAGAAATACTCAAGTTTTGCTGACATAACTATTGTTTCTTGCTGTTGTATTTTTTATCCAGATTATGGCCGTTAAGCCAGGTGGTTAGTGTACACAACCGTCACAGTAGCAGTCCTGGGTTTGAATTAACAGCCGATTTGTCACAGCAGAGTCTGCTGTAGGTCCCATTGCCGTGATTCATGTGAATTCCTTCTCTGGGCATTGTTGGCCATCTACAGCTTTTCTGCATGGAGAGGGTTGTCGTGACCATTGATGCTCCTTTAACTCTCTCCATGCTGGAGGCAATTGGAGATGCCCTACAGAGTCGTACCTATGTGTCGTCACAAATAGGGTGAAAGATTCTTGCAGCGATGTTAAAACCCGATGGTCAAATCGCATTGTGTAATGTGAACAAAAAGTGTCAGGACGATGGAAAATCAGTCGCCGATGGTACTGGACTGTCCAATCTAGTTGGGTCATGTCGTGAAGTGTGATGTAGGCTTTAGTTGCGCTGATCGAACTATGCGATCTGAACCATAATGATTTAACATTTTCAATAATATATTCTCTGTCTAGTATTAATATGTAGTTAAGAGTCATGTTTCGTTAAATTGGTAAACTGGATTCTTTGCCACGTGATGCATTTCATCCTCGATGGAGTTAACTGCAATCATGACACATTAAAGCTCAGTTCATCATCCATATGTCTGTGCAGGATTTTTTTAATGTTTATTCGCCTGCCATATTATGCAAGAAAGTAAATATTTCTCTGTCCTTTCTTAACCTAACCAGAATATCCATATGCTGCCACGCCCAAGCGTGGGCAGGGGAAGGAGGTGGGGAGGGGGGAGTGGGAGAGGCGGTTGTGGAGGGGTGGTGTTGTCAGCCTTGGAAATTGTTTATGGATCTGGAAATAAATACTTTTCGTTTCTCTGTCCGTCTTTCGTCGGCATCCATGTTCTGCATTGAAGATAGGTATAAAGGTGCAACATCAGGTTGTTGATGCATTGACGGACTGTTTGTTTCATCCACCAGTTTTCTTCTGGTGTGGGAATTGGAGATGTTCTGTCCAGGTGTGGAAATTAGAGATGGTTTAACATTTCTAGCATTTCTAAAGTAAGGTGAACAGAAAGCAAAAGATACTCTTGTGTACATCTATAGGTGTCAATGCCTTATCTGACACTTTTCATTTATTCCTTTCATTTTTATTGCTGCATATGGATGAGAGGAACAACGTAATGCAATACATCAGGGGTGGGTGGTATCGCAGTATTAGAACATTTGGACTTCGGAGCCAAAGGTCCCGAGTTCAAGTCCTGTGGTGGGAGCCCAGCATCAATGTTCGCAAAATGTAGCTTTCGGACTTGATATTGATAGGATGCACTGTCTGCAATGCAGATTATCATCCTTGGTTTGTCAGTACCAGTCGGTGCTTGCAGGTTTACTGCAATATTCAGCACTACAGATATTGTAGGTTTCTTCCATTCCTATACTGACAAGTTGTGATATATTTGAACAAATCTTGAAAGCGACTCTAAACTCCATTACAACCCAAAAAAATAGAAAAGACGTAAGCATTACGTCATCCAATTTAAAACCAGTTTTTAAGTGGCTACATGGAGTTGAATTTAGGGTAAACACAGCTGGAGAAGTGTAGAATTGGAGAAGTGTGGAATTAATCAGGTATATTTGGAAATCATTCTAGAATATTTTTAATATGAAAATAAAATAGTTAATTTCTTCTTGGCTACTACATGAACAAAACATTTGTTATGAAATTAATTGCTACAAACACTTATAAATGTGAACTTTCATATACGTAGACACAGACATAAACACACACACACACACACACACACACACACACACACACACACACACACACACACAGTTGCATGTTATGAAAACACTTCGGTTTGGAAAATCTGTTCATGCCAAAGGCAAGGCTGGTGAAACTATTTTCAGTTAAGCACACAAACACGCTCGTTGAAAAGTCAGGTCCTAGACCACAACTGAACCACAGCTAAACCACAATCTGCGGAAGTCTGCACAAGATGGTCACTGAGTTGTTGAGCGCTAGATGCACACGCCACCGCCCAACTCTGCATCTTGCTGAGCATGCATGCGCCAGAATTCTCATCCATCAGCCCACATCCCCCCGACATTACATACTCGTCTCTCGCCGTCTCTCGCCGAGGTGCGCGTACACCTCCTGACGGTTTGAAAAGCGAGTTTGTCTGACTCCGTAATAAACGCACTTGATAAATAGCCGCAGAAAGTAGCTGACATGTAAACATAAGCAGGTATCAGTGATATCTTTATTGCGAGTGCTGTAACATAATTATTGTCTTTAGAGTTACCTCCCATGATGGTGAACGTCTTCGGGTCCTGTATGATAATGTGATTGGCTGACACTGCCATGATGCTTTCCAGGTGTTCAGATTTCCGCAGAAAAATGTGTCAGATATGCTAGGGCTAGGACTGGTGGGGTAGAATAATCTTTAGTATTTGGGTAATAATCTTTCTAACTATTACGGCCATAAAATGTATATCTACATTTTATGACTATATTTCTAAAGTTATAACAGTTATACATTTAGTTTTCAAAAAGGTCAAGATTGATTAGAACCATTTTTTTTTTTCAAACTAATCTACCGTATCTTTCTTTTGAAAATTATGTTTATTAATAAATATGAATGCCTTTATCATGGTCACTATTTACGTATATTAATAATTTAATGTTAAGTCATTAATGTTGATAACACTTTTAAAAGTTTTAAAACGATCACATGGAACTCTCTAAAATGTATTTCATCAATAAATCTGAATGCAATAAAATAAACACAAAGGTCTTTCAAATCCTCTGATTGTTATGAATATAAACACAAAGATCATTCAAAACCATCTAATTATTCTGAATTTAATAGCATATGATATACATGCCACGATTATTGGAACCTTTCAATTATTTGTATTTTCATCATCATGAAATTTCATCTATCAATTTAACTTTCCACTTACAATGGATAATGCAAATGAATGCAAATGAATAATCCAGAAGGTAGAGGGTTAATTGGAATGCATTTCCCCTATAGCAGAAACATTGATTTAATTCATGTGATACACATTTTTCATCTTTCTCATGTTGCATGTAAACTTGCATGACCGTGTTCTTATTTAATATGCCGCATGTTTCTCATGTTCCAGTCCACGGGTGCGTCCATACAGGTAGCTAGCGAGATGTTGCCGAACTCGACGGAGCGGGCTGTCACCATATCGGGCACGGCCGATGCCATCACGTTGTGCATTCGCAGCATCTGTGGCATCATGCTCGAGGTGGGTGCTTCTTCCGACCTTCGTCTTAGAATTTCCCCAAAAAATATTTTTTTGGCATAATGTCCATCTCTCACCCAAAGGATTGTGTATTGCTAGTCAGTCGTGGCAGCCATCATTGGGCGACTCTCAAAAGAAGGTTTTATAGCCCATGAGTACAGCGTAGCAGACTTGGATTGGTATCCTAAGGGTAACACATGATCAGTAGATGAGATCTATTCCTCGGAACCAGACCTTGGACCAGACCCAGACCCAATTCCTGGCAATTTGATTGGCTCACAAGACCCAAAACATGAATAGAACAGATTGCCAGGAATTTAGTCCAGGTCCAGAGAATAGACCTCAACCAGATTGGTATCCTTTCATGAAGCTCTTGTATTGACTAAGACCATAAGCTCTTATATTGACTAAGAGACCATAAGTTCTTATATTAACTAAGAGACCATAGCGATCTCGTATAGACCTTTTTCACTGATCACTACGAGAGCACCATGGTCTTGATCTTCATAAGGCTCTTGTATCCATACAGAGACCATTGCTCTAGCATATTCATCTCTCTCGCTGTTGTAGAGCATGATGGTCTTGATCTTGGTGGATACTAGGTATTCCTGAAAATGTAACATCATGTATGGCCAAAAGAGTCCCGCTGTGACGTAAAACACTAATTCACTCACTCATGAAAGGCTACCCTGCTTTGTTAAAGGGGCGAACAAACATTCAGGAAGAAGTCGTATAGAATAGGATTGTCAACAGATATTGTCTGTTCGAAACAAAATGCACGAGAAGTAGATTGTTACATTAATCCCTTAACATCTCGCAATCCCTCATAAAAGACGCGGCTTGGAAATGGTATGTGGACATTCCCTGAAAGCACTTGCTTTAAGCCGTATTCAAAAGCTCAAAAGCCGACGTTATTACGAAAGGCAACATTATTCCGGTAATACTGGTTGGCAACGGGGTCGAGTTCATCAGGCTGTTAGGTGTAGCATGTGATAAACTAGCTAATGATGATTTGTATCAAAGATAGGTCAGCACAGTAACACAGACTACCATGTGCTGCGTGCATCTCTTTAACGCAGAACAACATAGTAGGTGGGACCAATGATGGGATGAAGAAATGATTTAGTGGCAACGCGCCAGGTTTTAATACTTGCAAGGGCTGTGATGTAGCTTCCACTCGGGTAGAAACTTTGTGCAAAGTCGGCACAATATTCTGTGTTCTTTTCAGTACGTAAAATGCATTATTCTTTATATAATTTCTTTAGATTTAAATTTTGTTAATGTTATGTAATTCTCTTTTTTTGGGTGTTATTTAATTTTTTTTAGTCGAAGAGATATACATTAGCTTTTTTAGGAAATGATAGTATGCTGCAGGCAATCGGAGATGCCCTAAAGAGCAGTGTCTGCCTAATCCAGCAGACAAGGCTACAAACTTTCCTCAGATATCCGTTCAATTTCCAGTAAAGAATGCAAGTAAATTTTGTGGCACAATGAGATATCTTGCGTGTTGAGAGCCCAGTAGGTCTTCATCAGGGCCAGAAACTCTGCCCAGATTTGCGTTAATTTTTCTTGGATGGTCGTAAATGCACATTTCGGAACTCTCCTTCTTTGATGCCAGCCAAGGTAATGATCTCTAACCTGTATACATAATTTGCGGTGTATATATAACAATCCGTGATAATGGACTACAGTCGCAGGCTAATCGAGCATTTGTTGATGAAAAATTAGTCCGATAGCTGTCGAATTGCCCTGCTGTTTAGCTGGAGTTGTTTGCATAGGCAGGAGAGGCGACATCTGTTGTTAAATATTTGCAAACAATTTGAATGACGCGTAAGAAACTACCAGTGTAATGAGTGCATGAGAACGAGGGCTATACCCTTGAAGTGGGCGCAGTCTGCAAGTTATCCCCTAGGTGGCTCTCCGAGCCGTGCCTTCCCGTGTCTACAGCGTGCAAGCGCCCCGTGCATGCGGTGTTTGTTTTCATCTCGGCTGTTTGTTTTAAAGTGTCAATAGCTGCAGTGGAATCCTGTTAGTGTGGCACCTCTGAGAGGAATAGATTACAGTTTAGAGTTATCCTTCCTTTGTTTGAGGTTGCTTGATACCATATGTAGGCCCTTAGTATATGTGTGTGCCTCCATCTGTGTGTGTCTTCGTTGTACTCGATGACATATGTCGAAGCATACACACATGTAGTTTTACAGTTTTTCTTTTCTGATATGGTTACTTTAACACCCATTGTCATGTTAGCATCAATATTGTTTTCAAAATAAATTAATTACATTTACTATTCACACATTATAGTTGATCACTGAATTTTAAGCAAATTAAACTACTGATCAAAGTACATGTTTTTATTCTATAATGTTTATATTATATAATGATGCACTATATAATTTAAATTATTATAGTAATAATAATGTGTACATTTATGTTGGATCAGTTCCATGCTTGAAAGCATGCTCGTAGTCACAGCAGGAATCTTTCACCAATATGCTATGATTGATTTGTAATTATGCTATAGATCGTTTACATGAATCCGCATGAAAAACATGCCAAAAATAGTTTGATTAAAACTCAAGTGATTGAATACAGAGAATAATATAATAACTATTTGTAATAAACTAATTAAAAGTTTTAATATTGTAAGTCATAACAACTAAGAAATGGTGAAAAATATTTAACACTTTTGATATACACCAATTTCTTCTTAAGATGATACCCCAAAACCTGGTTAAACAGATGTTTTGAGTTAGGCGAAAAGTAGAATTTGACAGAATGAGTTGCAAAGTCAACACAGTCAACAAACAAAACAGTGACGTAACTAAATTCTACCATGATAATTTGACTGTCGCATTGGACCCTCCAAGAAATGCATACCTCCGAAAACTCGTCAATCATCTTTTTGTGGGAGGTGTAAGGAGGTGAATGGGGATGTGAAACTATTCCCACTGATCTCCAGTGTGAGATCACTGATCTCCAGTGTGAGATGGATTCCTAGATGACGGTCTTCATATGTAAGAACTGAATTGTCTCACGACTGCACGAGATGTCGCATCGTAAATATCTTGTCCACCGGCTCGTGATGCCAGTTATTTCGCAACTTGATGCCGTTCTGGCAGTGTGACGTCATTCCCCAGACAACGCTCGACAGTGTTGACATTTTCTGTGTCTTTGCTTGTTTAGACGGCTTCCAACATACACGGAGAAACTCTTACATCCGACAAACATTGCGTAATACATTGTGGTAGGAAATGGTATCATTATTTCCAAATTATCATAGCCCACCCAAGTCGATTTTGGAGTTGGATTAATCCCGTTATTCCATTTAACATTACAATTCACTGAGTCAAAATATATGTCCAACGATTTTTTTTTTTAAAAGCTGCTTTATCCTACAACTGCAGTTGCAGTTCGCACACGAGCGAAAAGTGATAAAAAAGGAAGTTATGGAATATCCGTATGGAAAAACACTGATCTATTTTTTATGATCTCGTGATCATTTCTTTGAAATTACGCATAGAGGCTCTGTGATTGTTGGAACCCCTATGTTATCTCAGTCTGTCTCTGTCAAGCGCGGTACTCGATGTTCCTCGCAGGCTAACTACTTCACCTTCCGTCAGCGCCTCAATCTGTTCAAGCTGCTTCGTGGCTACACCCACTGTGATGTGGCATAAAGGTGTCGTAGAAAATCCTCCCAGTTCTTTTTACGTTGCCCATCACAAAAATCTTGAAACGTTGCTTACCTTTGGTTCTCGTGCACAACCGCCGACAACCATCGCGCGTGGATATTGATTTTGTTTGTTTTCCCGAAGGTGGAAATCATCCATGGGCATATGATCTCGCTGCGTGGCCCGCATTGGCCCTTGTGTCATGAATGTGGCTCCATCGGCCCAAAAATAGTGTGAGTTCGAGAGTCACAAGGGCTCGGCTATGAACTTTTACGACTGTAATGGCAGTTCATTATACACAACATGCCTGACCTGGGCTGTTTGTAGGTTATCCCCAGAAGCACCGTTTCTCAAGATGGTGCTCCAGCAGTTTTGCTGTTACTGCAGTGTGAAGACCCTGTTGAAGATAACCAGAGATGCTTCATCATTTCATGCAGTGGCCATTGGCATTAATTAGTTTTTGAAAATCGCTGCTCTCTAGGGCATCTCTGATTGTCTCCAGGGAAGGGGAGGTTAAGAATTTTTATAATAATAATAAAAATAAAAATAATGATAATAATAATAATAATAATACAGTGTCCCCTCGATATAACGCTGAATTTGGGGTCCATGACATACCCCCAGCCTTA